>JAWNND010000057.1:0-84078 GCA_035043265.1 Drosophila testacea | reverse complement strand
CTGTCCGCCATTTTTGTATGAATGTGATGACTGTAATCACATTATGACCACCGTTTTGACCTCATTCTGACCGCCATTTTTCCATGAATGTGACGACAACGGTCACGATTAGGTCCACCATTTGGACTTGTTTCTGTCCGCCATTTTTCTATGAATGTGACGACTGTGGTCACATTATGTCCACCATTTTGACCACTTTCTGATTGCCATTTTTCTATGTATGTAAGCGACGTATGGTCACAGCGTGTCCACCTTTTTGACCTCCTCATGTCCGGATTTTTTCTATGTTTGTGACGACTATGGTCACAATATGTCCACCATTTTGACCTCTTTTTTTCAAACATTTTTCAATGAATGTGACGAGCTGTGGTCACATTATGTCCACCATTTTGACCTCATTCCCTCCGCCATTTTACCATGAATGTGTGGACAATGCTCACGTTAGGTCCACCATTTTGACTTGTTTCTGTCCGACAATTTTCGATGAATGTGACGACTATGGTAGCATTATGAAAATACCATTTTGACCTCTGACCGCCAGTTTTCCATGAATGTGACGACGTGGTCACATTATGTCCACCACTTTGACCTCATTCCGTCGCCATTTTACCATGAATGTGTCGACAATGCTCACTTTAGGTCCACCATTTTGACGACCTCTTTATGTCCGCAATTCTTCTATGTTTGTTACGACCATGGTCACAATATCTCCACCATTTTGACCTCTCATTTTACTGGACCATACTGTAGCCCGAGTGAGACAGAGAAAGTGATATACAGAAAGAGAGAGAATTCAAACCCAGAACAAGCGTAACATTTGCAAGTGTAGTAAATTTCATTGCCATATTGTCGCATGAGTGATTCAATTTAATACACTGATAAATACTGTCCAAATCGGAATTATGATCTGAATTCTAAACCCCTTTAGTGCAGGTATCAGGTGAGAATTATGAGAACAAGAAGAGATTTTCAAATTAAACTTCTGAATACTTAAGAAGGAATTGTTATAATTTGTAAGATGAAAAAATGAACTCACGAAAATATTTACAAATGTAAAGTTACTTCAGATTGTTTTCTACTCCTATATTAACAATTTAAGATTTATTCTTACTTTTAGTCATTATTATTTAAATGGTATTCTTTTATTGAATAAATTTGTTTCTATAAATGTTCCTCATTTAAGACATTGGACTTTTTTTGCAGTGTAGGAAGTTGTAGGAGATGCAAGATTAGGTAATGGAAGGTAAGCTCTACCTGCAACGCCTAAATTAGCCAAGAGTCACTAACAAGCAGGTCGAAAATGTGCAGAGGTCGCAAGGTGTAAAAAAGGAAGTAAGGGGCGTATATAGCAGTAACGACAGTACGAGTAAAGGAAAAAAAGGAGTTGCTCTTTTGCTTTTACTCACTGCAATTTTGGTTTACCTGTGGGCGCCAATTCCGCTTTCGTTTCCGTTTCCGTTGTCGTTGCTTTGGCTGCTGCTGCTGCTGCTGCCTATACATCATTTCGGTATATGGTTTTATATGCTTTTAATAGATGTCTGCATTGAAGCAATTTATTTTGGTAGCGAAATGTATGTATGTGTAAGAATAAAGCTGCGATGTCTAGAATCTGGTGTCCTCCTCGCATCCGGAATCATCGTGGGTTGTGCTCTATTTGCATTTTATGTATTCAAATTGTGACTACGAATACACACGACACACACAAATACTCCTACACGTAATTTTCATAGTCATAGATATTCATTTGTATGACAGTTGGTGGCTGCCACCTCTCAACCCGCCTTCCCCTTACCACTTACCCTGTCTCCTCATGCCTTCTCCTGCTCTGCACGAATGAATCTAATTGCGCAAATGTGTGTTCAATTATATTTTGCATACGCAGACATTTATGCTCTAGCTTATAAGTTTAAAGCCCTTGCCCCTCTTCCCAATCAGCCATTTGTCAGTAAAAAAGCTTTAGGATTTGTACGAAAATTCAAAAAAATAATAATAATATGCATATGAAAAAAATGTAGAAAAGCAAAAAAATTCCAATGCATTGCTGAAAGAATTTGGCGCAGCGACTTTTATGGACCAATTCGCTCTAATTGACGCAATCGACGCAAATGAGCGTGCAAAGCATAATGAAAAAGTTTTGAATAACTAGTTAAAGAGAATATGTACTACTACAAACTACTTAGAAAGCCATCTGAAGGCGGCGAGAAGAGAGAAAGAAGGAGAGAAACATACATACAAACATACAAACATACGTACGCTAAGTATACACATGTGTATGTTGACAGAAAAAAAAAGGATAAAACGTTATTATGTATTAGACTCGAAGTCTTTAATTGTTTATAAAAAATCATTCGAAATTCGATAAGTTATAATGTATTCATTGATTTTCTAATTTAAAATTATTGTATTTAAACGATTGTAAATTTGTTATTACATTATTCTTATTATTATGATTATTGTATTTAAATTTCAAATAAAAACAAAAACTAAAAATTATACCAATCACAGCTATAATATAATACTAGGGGGTTTGCCCCCTGCTCGCTTCGCTCGCCAAGCCCTGGCTCGCTACGCTCGCTGAAATCTCGGGGAAAAATGTGAAGTGAAAATAGGAAACATTTCTCACAGCTATAGCCAGACCTTATGTCATTTCTAATTAGATAGCGGGAATTGTAAATTCAATTTTTCCCTGTAGTTGGACTTAAGATAATAGTAATAAGTAGTACTTTATATAATATAGAGAATTTACATCTTCGCTGCTCGCTGTTTTAAAGTTTTCGTTGCAATTGGATTATTGCAGCAAGAGCGAGTAACAGTGCCATATACTGAAAATTGATTTTGAAAGTCGCAACACAAATGAATCGTTACACCCACCCTCCCCCTCCCCTCCCCTCCCCCACCCCTTGTCCATCTTCTTTTGATTGTTTATTAATAGCATTAAAAGCCACTGTTCCTATGGCAGCTATACGATATAGTGATCCGATCTTGACCAAATTTTCTCAGGATGTAGCAGTGAGTACGAAATCCATAATCTGTGAGTTTGGTTGAGATATCTCAAAAAATAACAAAGATCTTCATACAAAGTTTTAATTTGCATCTGGTTGTTCCTATGGCAGCTATATGATATAGTGGCCCGATCTTGACCAAATTTTCTCAGAATGTAGCAGTGAGTACGAAATCCATAATCTGTGAGTTTGGTTGAGATATCTAAAAAAATAACAAAGATCTTCATACAAAGTTTTAATTTGCATCTGGTTGTTCCTATGGCAGCTATATGATATAGTGGTCCGATCTTGACCAAATTTTCTTAGGATGTAGCAGTGAGTAAGAAATACATAATCTGGGAGTTTGGTTGAGATATCTCAAAAAATAACAAAGATCTTCATACAAAGTTTTAATTTGCATCTGGTTGTTCCTATGGCAGCTATATGATATAGTGGCCCGATTTTGACCAAATTTTCTCAGGATGTAGCAGTGAGTAAGAAATACATAATCTGTGAGTTTGGTTGAAATATTTCAAAAAATAACAAAGATCTTCATACAAAGTTTTAATTTGCATCTGGTTGTTCCTATGGCAGCTATATGATATAGTGGCCCGATCTTGACCAAATTTTCTCAGAATGTAGCAGTGAGTAAGAAATACATAATCTGTGAGTTTGGTTAAGATAGCTCAAAAAACAAAAAAAATGCATTCTAAGCAATTTTGACCTTTGACCCCCATTTTAGCCCCTTCCAGTGGGGATATCAAAAAATCCAGTCTTATTGCACGATAATTATGTCTCAGCTATGTTGTGTAAAAATTTCATCTCAATATCTTGAACCGTTTGGCCTACAGCGTGATGACTAAGTCAGTCAGTCAGTCAGTCAGTCAGTCAGTCAGTCAGTCAGTCAGGACAAAGAGTTTTATATATATAGATAAGATATTTGGTAAGTTTTGCGACATGTAGTGTTTTATTTCAATTCGAAGTTCTATTACCTCTAAAGAAAAAACAACCTTTATGTAACAGGCAGGAGTTGTGGCAGACACCATAATATAATATTACAATATACATATGTATATATTCTTGATCAGCATTAACAGGCGAGTGGATATCTGTGCGACCATATAAACATAACGATATCACAAATGGTAAGAACTAGGCAGACCAAATTTGGTAACTTCTTATATTTGCCGGCAAATAATAGTTGATTCTAAATTTTAGATGACATGACCCCTTCACTCAAGATGATATAACAAGAGCAATTTTAAAGCCACAGACCTCAGATGTGGCACTTTACATTGTTAGGAGGGTCCGGTATTCCGCAGCGCTCTTTAACTGCACAGAATATTTTTTGTCAGGCCCTTCCGACTGCATATATATTTTAGTTAATTTTCGATTAAAAAGAACACATGAAGATATAGTGGAGCAAGGTCGACAGAAGGAGACCCTGTACTTATGTAAAAGAGCAAATAGTGATGAAAAGCGATTAGTGGTGAAAAGCAAACACACAGCAAGCTGAATAACTTCCGCGTTTATTGTTCGATCGAATTGAATGTAAAATTCGGACTATATGGTTAATCATATGTACCAAAACTCAAGGCGCTAGCATTGAAGGTGGTCTTGTATTTAGACTTTGAAAATCAGTTTTTTGATTTACGGGGGCGGAAGGGGCTTGTCAAAATTAAAAAATAAACTTGATCTGGGCAGTTATAGATGAACCTACCTACCAAGTTTGATGTCTCTAGTTTTTATAGTCTCTGAGATCTAGGTGTTCAAAAAATGGACAGACGCACATGGCTATATCAACTCTGCTGTTGATCCTGATCAAGAATATATTTATTTTATAAAGTCTGCCACGCCTCCTTCTGCACTTTTGTACTTTTTTAAAGTACAGGGTCTAAAATGGTCTAAATGGGATAGACTGTGGAATATTTGTTCTGCATATATCTACTACAAATAATATCAGATTTTTGACGATGACCCACACTTAAAGAGAACTGAGTAAAAAGAACGTTCAACTTTCAATTACTTTTAAACGAGTATGTATGTTATGTAGAACCTTGGTGCCAAACCCAGGTCCCTGTGTGGTATGTTTTAATGTGGTACACATTGCTAGACTGACATTTGGCTATGTGTTAATAAGAAACGCGCCCTTTTAGTGACCGCAGAACATCCCCGCCCGGCTCAGGTCCCTTTTGAGCTTCTTGCGTGGCCATTTGGCATAACAAAGTCAAAAAAGGACAACTTGTGGGGCGCGAAAACTGGCACGTCTCCTTGTCAATGGGTGTGCCGGAATATTCACTGAACACATACATATTCGAATGCTTTTAAGGATTGGCCTTATAACAAGGTGTGTTATAGAGCAGCGGTCTAAGTCTACATAAAACTGGCATATAAATATTGCAAGGAAATGGGAAGAACAAAACAAAACGACCCCCTTCTGTGCTGTAAGATAATTATTACTCGAACATTCGTTTAAGAAAGTTTATTATTAAAAATTTGCCGAAATTTTTTAAGAATAACTTCGAAATTTAAACTATCAAAATTTTCAGTTTTCGGAAATCTAAAATATTTTAACCGGCTTTCGGGGTAAAAAAATTAGTAGTACTAAGGCCCATTGCCAATAAATTACTATAATTTAACCATTTGTTTTTATTTTACCCTTGCAGAGGGTATTATGTTTTCATCACGAAGTGTGTAGCACATTAAGGGAAGAGTGTCAGACCCCATAAATTACATGTATGTATATGAATATTCTCGATCAACAACGAGCTGTTGTTGTTTCTTGGGATATCTCAACCAAACTCACAGATTGTGTGTTTGGTATATTTTCAGACAGCCTTAATTATTTTGGATAAAATTTGACTATTATATCATAAAGGGATCGTTAGACGGAAGTTTAATGAAGGTCTCTGCAAAGGTATGAAATCTTTGCCGTGTTAAGGGCAGAAATATTTTTTTCCATTGTGTATTCAATTAATCCTTTATAGGTAAACATTACAATAATATTTAGCTTATCTGTCTGATAGCATATCCTATCATCTTATTTGACCAATTGTGACTCATAGACATTTAAGATATTTACTTAAATTTGTTACAAAATAGTTAGTAAGCCACGTCCTCTTCCCAAGAGTTTTATATTTTCCATATAAAAGGCCAATATGTTAGGTAATTCGAAGTAGACGTTTTTTACCAATTTGGACGGGTCAATATTTGACTTACAGTCTGATGTCCGTGGAGATAACACTCATCGTATAGCTGTATTAAGCTACTGAATTAAGGGGCCAGAAAGGCCCGTCGCTAACATACTTGTGTTTGCTTTTCTTAGAAGCTTGAGTGCAAAATTTGATCGCTCTAGTTGAGTCAAAGTGATCCTGTACGAGTAACGGGTATAATGAATATTAAAATGTAAGTAAAGATTACTTAAAATGTTGAACGATCGCTCTCATAATTTAAAATTATTGTTTAAAATGTAGCATAATTCGTCCTCATATCATGATTTTTTTTATTTATATAAGCTGCAACTGTCATATGAATTTAATTTAGGAATGCATTTGCCAAGTCATTAACCCATTTAGTTAAATACATATTAAATTGATATGACAGGATACACATACACGAAAATATAAAACACTATCCAATGATAAACGTTTACCTTATATGCTATAACCAAGGTTCGAATCAACCCCGTTCCGATGGGAACTGAAGAACAATACACAAACAAAACGTACTTACACCCACCTCATGTGGCGCCCTCTACATACATACATATGTGGGCATTATATACTATTTAGGTGGGGTCATCTCATTAAAAAGGCGCGTTCGCCTAGTGTCAGCTGTCGCTCTCTCTATCTCTATCTGGCCATTTGTATAGGTAAGGTGCGTCCCACAATAACAACAACCACAATAGTTGGAAAACGGTGGCACTTAGAAAGCATGCGCCACTGTTGCAACATTCAATTGACCCACCCAGACAGTCAGCCAGTCAACCAACCAAGCAGCCGGCCAGCATTGTTGTTCCTTTTGTTCCGAGTCTAATTCTAATGTCGACTCCCACTGACCAAATACAACGACAACTACGCTTTGTTTTTATACATAGTCGGAGAGGTTTTAGTTTTAGCTTAGTTAAGTTAGATATGTTAGCTTGATCAAGTGGCATTACGGGAGGCTACATAGCAACTGTTGGTGCTGTTTCTGGCATCAGTTTAAGTCCGACCGTTGTCAGGAATACACGCAGTTGCGGTTACTATTACGATTACCAATTTATATATTTTGTAGAGCCAGTGATTTTATCCTTTTACCGACATCTTTCATTCGCGCCTGTATCTTGCTGAACCGTTACAATTTTGACATCGAAATCCGGTTGAGCAAAATTTCAGGTGTGTGAGAAATTTGTAACGGTATCATCTATCAATAAATTTAAACTATATGTCGGAAATTCTGTAGCAAAGGAATAAATTAAGCCTTTGCAAAGGTACGTACCTAAGTTCTTCTAGCAAAATATTTAATTTCAGTAAATATCTGAAGAAGAAGAATCAGTGAAGGAATTATGTGATATAGACGCATTTCCGCGAAAGAATCGTATGTCAAAAAACTAAATTTTTCAGGAGAGCGGTTTTTCTTTTTATCTGTGCATAGGCTTGCATTTAAATTGTCATAATATACATTTAATTTTAGCGGATCTATAAGGATTTTAGCAATAATATTTTGCAGGATTGTGAAACATAAGTTTTCTAGCGATTTGGCTTAAACATCTCAATTTCGATAAAAAGTGACATACGATACTTTCGCGAAAATGCGTCGATATATTATTAATTATTTGTATTTTATGTAGTATCTGTTACAATTTTAAAAATAATTTTCCATTACCAAAAAAAGATTATTTGGGACCTTCAATTAACAACAGTTTAAGAATGAGTGATGTAATTAAATTGTTTATATTACTTAAAGTATCCAATGCTGACATAAATATGTGGTAACTTCTTTTTTAAGTCCAAGGAAAATCTATTGGTAGTTGTAGTTAAAGTATAAAAGTTTTAGTTAAGTTAAATGATTGGTTAAACAAGAAATATTTTTTGTCTCTAGTACCATCGTCCTTGAATGCTCTCAGTTCAAATTATAAAAAGTTTAAAAAATATTGCAAGGATAAAACATAAGAACATAAATCTCAGTTCCTTTCAAACAAATTCAAAATTTAAAAAAAAATGTATATCTTAAACTACCAACTGGACTTAAAATAGTAGTTACTTTATATAAAATAGAAAATTTACAGTTACGCTGCTCGCTAATTTTAAGCTTTCGCTGCAATAGGACTTTGGACTTTAAAGAAAAAAAACCTGATTTGGCAGGAAAAGGTCAAATTTGTCGGGAAAAACAACAGATTGGGCGGGAAAAGGTCAGATTTGTCTAGATAAAACCAATTTGGGAATTTGGTTGAGAACGTTCAAGAACATCAAACATTTTCATACTAAAGATTAATTTGCATCTGATTTTTCCTATGGCAGCTATATGACATAGTTGTCCGATCTTGACCAAATTTTGTCAGGACACAACATTAAGTAAAATACTATTAAAATAAAATACTAAAATACAGAATGTAACAAATAGTAAAAACTACATAATCTGTGAGTGGTTGAGAAAGCTCAAAAAAACAACAAAGCTCTTCATACTAAACTAACTTGCATCCGATTGTTCCTATGGCAGCCATATGATATAGTCGACCGATCTTGACAAAGTTTTTTCAGGATGTAAAATAAGTAATGTATTGTAGCTTTACCCGTTTCTCCTCCATCGTGATGTTTCGTCAGTCAGCCATTGAATCATGACAAGAGTTTGATATGTACATATATATGTAGATAGAAAATTTACATTTCGGCTGCTCGCTGCTTAAAGTTTTCGTTGCAACTGGACATTTGATGTAAAAATCAGTTTTGGCGAGAAAAATTTAGATTTGCCCGAAAAACGCCTGATTTGGCGGGATAAGGTCAGATTTGTCAAGATAAAACCAATTTGTGAGTTTGGTTGAGATAGCTCCAAAACAACAAAGCTCTTCATACTTACTAAAGTTTAATTTGCACCGATTGATCTATGGCAGCTAAACGATATAGTCATCTGATCATGGCCAAATTTGATCAGGACGTAACATTGTGTAAAAAACTTTTAATCTGTAAGTTTTGTATCCAATGAGATATATCTAAAATCACGTTCACAAGTCCAAAACGCCATCTTGTTACACGATTAATTAATTATATTATTAATAATTATTGCTTAGGCATGTTGTGTGAAATGATAATGAATTAGTGAAACAGTCAGCCAGTAAATCAGGACAAAGTGTTTTATATATAGATCCAAGTACACCAACGAACTACTTATGTAAGCAGGTCACAGACTAAGCTAACAGGGGCTTCTTTCCTCACTAGAACATCATTAATTAAGATTCTGAAAAGCGCAAGAGAAAACTGTTATTCATGTATATTTTAATCCTTATCAACCTTATACAGCTTATCTTAATCTGATAGAATACAGTATTAGAATACATTGATATGTAATACGCCCTCTTTAAGGTGTACAGGATGTCGCCTAATTGAGTGGATTAGTTGGTAAAGAAGAAAGGTGAACCCCTTTTTTTTTAAATACATCAAATGTGCATAAAAATAGACTATATAAGGCGGATATAAAAGAAATTTTATTTTTCAATGCAATCAAATTGCAAATAAAAGTACAAATAGTGCATGTCTCAATTTTACAGCAAAGTAACTTTACTAACATCAAGAACGATTGAGGTCAGCCTTACGTAACTTCAAATATATCAATAAGCTTCATATGGTTTTTTAACATGTACAAGGAAGCAGCGCCGTGGCGAGAAAAAGTTGCACACGGGCAAATATTCAGGCGGCGCCCGCCCCCACCATTTTCCCACCAAAAGGGAATTATTTTTAAGCAACGAAGAAAACAAAAATATTCTTTTAAAAAGATAACAAAATGACAATTCCAGTTAAGTAAAGATACAAAAATTAAATTAAATTAAATTAATTATTAAGAATGACTAATACAGTGTCAAAGCTAATAACAAAAATGCAGTAAGCTACGGTGGAGCAAGCTCGACAGTAGGAGACCCTGTACTTTTTGAGTGCAAAGCGTTCACTATTGATTGTTCTTTAATGTTGCGTACCAGAAATTTCGCTGGCGTCTCTTCATCTTCCTTTTGCCCGTAACATTATTAGTTGAATAACTTCCGAGTATATTATTCGATTTGAATGAAATCAGGACAGGTTCGTACCATAGTGTTTATTATATGTACCGAAAATAAAGGAGCTAGCATTAAAGGTGCTCTAGTAGTTGGACTTCGAAATTTTGTATTTCAAAGCCGAAAAGTGTGGGACTTGCACCCACTAAAACCACCCCTACTCTACGTTTTCCTCTCGCGGAACCACCGCTAAGTATTGCCTGATGGGGGTAGATTGCATAAAAGCCTCTTCTAGAATCTTTTCCAGAGTTTGAATTAGAATTGCGCTGTCTTTCAACGCGACGCGACGATTTCAATATTTTTGCAGCTATGTGGGTTACAGCAACCCAATTAAAGCGAGAGCTAAGTAGGATATCTATAAAGTCAGTGACTCTAAGTTGCCTCTCAATAATTAGGCTTAGCTCTTCCCGTTTGGCAGAAAATCTAGGACAGACAAAAAAACATGTTCTGCGTATTCAATGACCCGCGCACAGTGTGTGCAAAACGGGTCCGTCTCATATTTAAACCTATGCAAGTAGAATTTAAAACATCCATGTCCTGTTAGAAATTGGTAAAAGTCCGTTTGTCCGTACTTTCTACTCGCCCACGGCCGTAAGTCCGGGACCAAAAGCTTCGTCCAGCTGCCGTCGACAGTAGCTCACTACCTCACTTGCCATCGTCGAAAGCTTTCTTGGTGCTGCATCACCTAGTTTTCTCGGCTAGCAAGTCCAGTTGGATCATCCCAGCGAGCACCAACGATGCATCATTTGAAACGGTGCGAAAAGCGCTGAGCACCCTTAGCGCGGATGTGCGATATATGCAATTTCAATAGTAGCAGATTCGACGACCTTTCTACTGCTAATTAGAACACATTCCATTTTGTGGGCAGCAAGGGAAAGGGAATAATTTCCTAACCACTCAATTACCAATTGGATTGTCCTCCGCATCTTTCAGCTCTTTTGCCATTGTGGCGATGGCAGCCGCAGAACCGCGTCATACATGACGTGACAGGTGTTGGGCCAAAAGCACAATTTGTGACTTAAGAAACGAAAAGCTTTTCATACTAAGTGTTGATTTCGATCCGATCATTCCCTTGGCTGCTATATAATATAGTAGTCCGATTTGAACCAAATTTGGTTAGGATGTATGAAACTGTATCAAACACACAATCTGTTTGAGTTATCTTGAGAAACAAAAAAGTTTTTTATACTAAATGTACCTGTACCAAGTTTCATCAAGATAGCTTCAAAACAGAGAGACTAGTTTGCGTAGAAACAGAAAGACGGCCATGGCTTTATCGACACAGTTTGTCGTCCTGATCGAGAATATATACTTTTTGGGGTCTGTGAGGCCTCCTTCAATGCGTTACAAACTTCGTAACAAAATTATAATTCCCTCTGCAAGGGTATAAAAATTTACAAACTTTCCGGGAATTGTTATATTGATAATTATTAATCAAGATTATAATCGTTTGGTCATAATATTACCAAGTAAATAAAAAAACTTTTTTATTCAATAATATGTATTTAATTCTTAACAAACAGGGGTATATAATGAATAATTTTTGAACAAAACACATGTACTCAATTTTGCACCTTTGTTTATTCGCTCTCCTTATTTTCTTATCAGTTATGGACTTGCAGATTCGTTGACTTGATTTAGAAAACCACACATTTATTATATGTAGTTCAAAGAAGATTTGTTGGATCTATAAAATAGTCTTTGTCTTCTTGCTGTAAAAGAACTATCGCCAGATATCGAAAAAAGTATTGTTTGCCTAACTGAAAGTGGCTGTTCGACACGGACTTTTGCTATATAGAACCAGTTCTATCGGAGAGCTGGGTTGAAATTTGCCAGGGAACATAAAAACTAGACTGTTAAAGATTGGAAACGTGGTATCTGGTTGGACGAATACAAGTTTACCCGATTTCAGTCGGATGGAAATCAGTCTTGCTGGCGTAGGGCAGGGGACAAGCTGCAAAGACTTCATGTAAAGCAAACCGTAAATCATGAAGGAGAAAATATAATGGTTTGGCGGTGTTTTGCGTGGTGGCACATTGGTCCATTGCAACAAATTTATGGAATAATGGAAAAAGAATAGTATTTGAACATTCCAAATTTTCTGGACAAGTGAAAATCACTTTTCAATCCGATTGAGAACCTGTGGTAAATCGTAAAGCGGCGGCTCGTGCAGTATCACTTAACCCCACTCAACCTAGATAATCTTTCGAGGCGTATAGAACTGGAGTGGAATTAAATTCCAAAAGAAATTATTTGGAACTTGGTCAAGAGTTTGCCAAGCCGCACAAAAACTGTTATGCAAAACAAGGGTCTATGGACAAAATATGAATACTGTATTCCATTTCCTTTTTTCATAAAACATGCAAAATTGAGTACATGCGGTTTGTTTTTGTTTATTAAGTATTTCTTTGGTTTACATATCATTTCATTGTTCTGCGTGCAAATATAAGAAGTCTTCGTAGACTTCGTAGGTCTTACCATCTCTGAGATCCTTTTGTTTACACAGACAGACAGACGCTATCAATGAATCATCAGAATCACACCGCTATCAATGCATCATAACGCAGACATTAAGACGTTAGGACTCCTAAAAGAGTCTTTTCGAAAACATTGCTCAATTGCTCCACGGAATAGCCCATAAAATGTACTATTAGCCGGCAGTATTCAGCGTCAAAACTATCACTATTATACAAAATATATTGTTCAGAGAAACTCTCTATGTCTCTATATCGCCCAAGATGAGCACACACAACGTGATCGCTAAATTTCGCTGTGGTCGCGATCGACTGGAAGACTTCAAATGGTGCCGCAAATATTTGGACTTCGGTGCATGGGCAAATCTTAGATAAGTCATCGCGTTGACAATGGATCTAACCTTGAAAGAGCAAGAAGAAGGAGTAGAAGAAGACAAAGTGGAATAAACTAAGAGGTGAAGAAACAAAGCGTAATAATTTCCTGCTAAGTGTTGTCGTATATTCTAATCTTATCATTGTGTGGTGAGTTTGTGTTTTAGGCAATATTATTGCATTATCAGCGCACTTCTGTAAATTAATATTTGTTGGGTTTCACTTTCGATCAAGTTATTTTGCAAATATTTATTAAGATCTCGAGTATTTAAAGTCTATTATTTAAAGTCCCCATACAAGGCGCTGAATAATCCGCTAATCAGCGCTACAGACTCACTGTCACTGGACCAATGTCCAATGTCCACATAGAGATTGGAATGTCTGACGTAGCTTTTAGTTACAATTAAATTTTATATCTTAAATATTTGTTCTATTTTCTATTAAAAATACAATACATGTACAAAACTACATATAAGTACATTTCAAACATAGTCCAAAGTCCAACAATTGTAATGATATAATAGATGAAAAAGTACGACCGAGCTAGTAAGCTGTAGGAATAATTTCGATAATAACCAAATAAGTATTAGTCTACTGTAAGCTACATTTATTTTTAAGTAGCCCACAGTAACGCCTGCCATTTGATGTGACTCATATGAAAGTGGGTTATGGAGAAAGTACTTGACGATAGAATAGAAATATACAGTGGCTCACAGCTTATTTCAACCAGCCCAAAACATCTTTAATTAAACAATTTTAAATAAAGCTTCACTTACGACTACATAACTTAAAATACAATCCTAGGCAAAGTATTTGCACAAAACTAAAGTTAAATCTACCCATAATTTGAATTTACTGGAAATTACTGGAAAAATTTAGAATTTTTGTAAAAATCTACTTTTTTAAACTATTTTCCTCGATTTTAAAAATAAAATATGTATTTTGTTACAAGAAATTTCTTCAAACAAAATTAATAGTGACGCAAAAATATTTTTCTAAAATCTCTTTGCTAATATATATAAAATAGTCATTTGCCGGAATTTTAAAAAAAAATCATACAAATTATAAGCAAAGAGATTTTTGAACAAAAATATATTGTAGTCACTATTAATTTTGTTTGGAGAAACTTTTTGCATCAAAATATATTATTTTTAAGATCGAGGAAAATAGTTAAAAAAGTATATTTTCACAAAAATTTTATATTTTTAAGTAAGTTTTAGTAAATTCAAATTATGAATAGATTAAATTTAGTTTTGTGTAAATACTTTTGCCTAGGATTGTATTTTAGTAAGTTGTAATTGAAGCTTTTGCTGAAGTCGTTTTTTGTGCTGGTTGAAATAAGTTGTGAGCCACTGTAGACCAAATGGTATTTTTACTTCCAGTCGAATTAAATTTAAAGTACAAATATACAAAAAATATTTGAACATTTATATTAGGTTTTCATTTTTTTGGTCTCAACACGAGTAAGTAATTTGTTGAACTTTGTCTTTTCGATTTGTAGTTATTATCTGAAATAAATTGAAATTATTTTATAATTTAGTAGATAGTGTACTGATATGACAACGACCTCATAGTTTCCTATTCGCAATTTCAGATAAGACAAATCGTGTTTCTCCAAGTATACTTACTACACATACATAAGTTCGATTCATAAGTCAACTTATTGAGTGGTCGATAAGAAACAAGAAGAAGCGATAGCTGTTAAGATGGATATATGTACGTCGATTTGAGTCCCTTCGGCTCGATGTACATACATATACAACTTTGGCAAGGGACATCAAATTTAGATTAACCTTTTGTGTTTCAAGTATCAACACAATTTATTGAAAAACCTCTTATGTACTATACATTTTTTTAAAGTTATATAAGTATAGTATATAGAATTATATATATTATATATTATATATATGTGTTTAAGATAGATTTAAATAAAAGTTATTAATTTAGAATTATAATGTAAATGTAAAAGACCTTTTAATCTTTATTGCAATAGCTTTTGGGAAGCCGAAAGAAAGCTCAGAAACTTTATAGTTTTAAAAGAAATATAACTTAAGTAATCCATTTAAACACAACTGTTAACCCTCTAGGTGGAAACAGCTGAGAATATTACCTTGACTTTTTCTTTAAATCGATTGAATGAACTAGCTGTGATTCATCAAAAGAGCACAAAGAACGTCAACAGGTAGATAGAGACTATGTATGTATGTGTGAATTGGAGCATTGTAAAATTAAACGATAATTAAATTTCGTATAGAGCACGGCCATTGTTTAACAAGGAATAAGACAAAAGCGTGCAAAACAATTTTATTACGTAGTATTACGTACAAGAACCTGAAAGAAAGAAATTTGATATGGACTTCTGACCCCAGTAGGAGGCGTTGTCAAGAGCAATGCGATCGACTGAGCTACCAAAATTCAATCAACCGCCACAGTAAAGGCGTGGTGTGTACCTTATCAATGAAGGAAAACTACAATATAATGACGCTGAAACATTATTAACCAATGTGAACAACAACAACATATATAAAAAGTTTACAAAAATCAAGCGAGTGAGCCAGCAACAGCAACAAAAGCCGATCGGACTTCGTTTTAACGTTGTGATAAAGCTTGCATTTCGCAGATACACACACAGATACACACATAGATACACACACATACACCCGCATAGAACATAGCTCTGAGACGTTTGATCGGTTGGCTTTTTGTATGGGTCTCTGTCTCTCTGTCTCTTCAACCGGCTGTTTCTACTTGAATTCGAATTCTGAGGGAATCGCCAGAGCTACAATAGCTGGGATTACGAGTACTCGTATTTGTTTGCTGGCCGTCAGTCGCCGATGTCACATCGAAGACGTTGTTACGCGGTTTTGTGGAGCGCGCAAAAAAATAATAAATAATATTTTTAACGAGTTTTAAAGACTGCAAGTTCAATTTTCCATCCATTTTCAACTGGTAAGGCCAAGCAACAGGCATGTACATCGGCAGGAGACCTGTGTTACAAAATTGATTACCAATGTGCGATCTTATTAATTGAATGCTAATATGGTGAAGAGTACTTAAAGTAAAATAAGTAATTGCTCGACTGCTGTACGAGAATGTGAATCTAATTTAAATTAGTAATCAATGAAGTGTGTCGCATTAAAAAATGATCACATTAGTACAAACATACAAAAATAGGAGCTAATTTAAAAGTTAAAAGACAAGCACATTAAAATGAAAATTATAAAAAAAACAAAGCAAATGATTATTAAATTAAAATTACACAAATAAAGTGAAAAAGTTCACATATCAAAGTGATAGGCATTTTTGTCTTTGTCACATAAAAGAATAACAAAATATATTTAAAAATTTAATAGGATGTGGATAGAAAATTAGGAAAATCAGTAAATTAAAAATGAACATGCATAAATGATGACCCTACAGGATTATAAAAACAAAATGAAATGAAGTGAAATAATTTAAATAATCAATTGAAATTATACAAAATTCTAAAATTTCAATTGAAATAAAATATGTATAAAACCTTATTAAAATATAACTGTAAATATTACAAATAATTATATTAAATCTTTAAATATGCCGCAGATATTGTTAAATCACAGTGCCAATGCTGCATAAATAAAAATAAACCAGCTGGTTTAAAATAACAAATGATTTATTGAAAAAAACCAGTTTTATAAATATAGGGTAATTTATAATTCAGCCACAGATTTCTTTATTAGAAAATGAACTGATGAAATACTTTATCTTCATATTTACTGCAAGGCATCCTCATGGGTCAGCTGAATAAAAATGCGGTTTATTAAAGTAATTGATTAGCTATCGTTTTATTATTATTAATGTATTATATCAAAGTATAGATTACACTTGTTCAAAGGGTGTTGATCTTTTGATACACGAGAATTTACATCATTTGCAAGTGTTAAAATGTTCGAATTGAATGCATTGATTTATGTTTTGGATTTGCATTTTTATTACCGCTACCTTTATTAAATGATCACAACATTAATACTTTTTTATACTTGCTTAAAATAAAAAGCTATGCCCAGCCAGGTTTATTTTCTGTTTCGTTCTTTTCTTGTCATATTTCTTTTGATTCCAATGGGAGCAGCTGTTGCTCTGCTCTCATGTTCGTCTTCTGTCGTTCTCAATCTCTGATTTTCGGGTCTGAGAGTGCGTGCGGATGCTTCTTTCAGTTGCAACGAAAATCTCTGAACCGGTTTACTTCCGAGTCGAGTAAACAATACAATACTTACAAACGCCATAATCAGATACATATGCATAGATGCGAGTATTAAGAGTACACTTATAATTAAATGTGCTTTGACTCTATATTATAGAGTCTATAATATATCCAATTCTACAACATATTATTATTGTGAGCACGCATGCAAAGTTGGAGATACATAACTATACAAACAATAACATTGCTGATATTAAAGAAATGTCTTCATCAGTATTTAGTACCTTCTGGATACCGATTTTCAATTGGTCTAAGTTAAATATTCTTTTAGTGAACTTACATCTCAAATTTTCAATTTTATTTCATTTTGGATTTTTGCAAGCAAACAATAAATGACAAATGTCGAAATGTGTCAATCAATATTGAAATCTCAGCTGATAAAGAGTCTAACCGAACGTCACTCACTTTAAGAAATGGCGTAGTTCTATGCTTTAGCCCTATAGTTTGCTAAATAAAGAGGGCAATGACACTGTTTATTCAATTGATTAGTTCAAGTGCAATGCTCAATAGTTCTGATTATAGTTCTAGACATAGGTGAGTGGAATTATTTCCCTTTCCTGCGCCATCAGTTAGCTAGGATCAGTCCATACAGCATCATAGTGCTCAGAAGGTGATAGAGATGAAGCTGATAAGGTGTCCGAGCTGCGGGTTAAAGATGACGAATACTTCATCATAAAGCACTTGGCGATTGCATTTGTTGTTAAATCTATAATTCACTTACATACTTACAGACAATATAATGAAAACAATGCTTTTGTTGTTTGATTAATATAGGCTCTACAATAAAATTCTCTACAATACCATCTACTTATATACTTACTATGTCATATTTAATTGTGTTTTGCTTCTGTCAGCTGTACCTTGATCTTACTGAATATATTTTCTATTTAATTAATATATTTTTGTAAAACAATAAAATCAAAAGAGACGAAATGCATTAAATGTGGAGTAAATGGCGTGCTATATTTACTTATTCAAGTATATATAAACACTCAACATTCTTATTGAGGTTGTTGCAGATTATTTAATTTCTTACTCAAACACTCAATGTGCACTTATAAATGTTGTATTTTTAGACCCTGTACTTTAAAAAAGTGCAAAAGGGTCTATTACGTTTGTGCAAATGTTCGTAAAAGGCAGAAGGAGGCGTGGCAGACCCCATAAAGTATATATATTCTTGATCAGCATCAACAGCCGAGTCGATATAGCCATGTCCGTCTGTCCGTCTGTCCGCCTGTCCCATTTTGTGACACCTAGATCTCTGAGACTATAAGAGCTAGAGACATCAAACTTGGCAAGTTCGTTCATCTACATATATCTTACATTGACCAAGTTTGTTTTAGAACTTTTCCACGCCCCCTCCGCCCCCATAAATCGAAAATCAAAATTTGAAAGTCTAATTACAAGAGCACCTTTAATGCTATCGCATTGATTTTTGGTACATATAGTATAATCTATTGTCCAAACCTGTCCTGAAAATTCAAATCGGATGATAAACGCGGAAGTTATTTAACTAGCAATGTTACGGGCGAAAGGAAAAAGAAGAGACGCTAGCGACCTCTGTGTTTATCAATCTATTGAAATTTCTGGTACTCAACATCAAAAAACAATCTATAGTAAGCGCTTTGAACTCAAAAAGTACAGGGTCTCCTACTGTCGAGCTTGCTCCACCGTAGCTAACTGCATTTTTTATTATAAATACAGTAAACACTTAGGCAGTTAACTGTAAGTCTGAGTAGTTATTCATGATGAAAGGTTATATGCTAATTACTTAAGAGTATACACGAGAATATTTATTAAACGTATATATAATGAGACAACATATGTATACTGTGATCAAAAAATTGTATATTGAAAATTGCTTACAGTTCTGAAAACTTAGGAAGTATTTAATGGAAAATTTACCCATATTTAGAATCTGGGGAAACTGATGAGGTAGGTTGGTTTGACTTAAAGATGATCTACTTTATCTAAAATAGCTTGTTTATTAAGTTGTTTAGAGTCTTGGAGAATTTTAAAAAATAGTGACACATATATTGACTCTTATGGCAGTCAAACGAACGTGGAAAATCAAAAATTACTATTAATGACGGCTGTATGCTGAGCTTTAAGCAATAGTTATAAAGCGAAACAGTCGATAGTGCCATCATATCATTATCCTTATAATTTAATTGTGTGAGTTTGGTTAAGATATCTTATTAAACAAAAAAGATTTTCATACTTAACATTGATTTTGAGCCGATTGTTCCTATGACAGCTATTTAATATAATGTGAATCTGCCACACCTCGTTCAATGCGTTGCACATTTCGTGACAAAATTAAAAGACCCTCTGTAAGGGTATAAAATAAATAAACTCACTTACCTATTACAAATTAAAATCCATTGTATTATAAATATTATAAGCCCAAAAATGAGTTGGACTTTAATTTAAAACTTTAATGAAAAATATTGCTTTAAATCTGAGCAAATTCCTCATTAAAATCCTATATATTAGTTAGTTCAAAGCCTGGTTAGTAACAATAAATTACAAGTCTCTGAAGATCATTCTTAATTAATATATTCGAAATTAGTTCAAAACGAGATCGTACCATTAAAATGATTTATGTAACTTAGATAAATCGCACACGATCATTGATAATTAATATGTAACTAATGTCTGACAGCGATTAGTTCAAGAACATCAAAGTGCCCTATTAATCACCTTTAACCTAAACTTGTACGTTAAATAAATACCAGTTAGTTACCATTTATGTATGTACATATATCTTCCGTATAAATTGCTGTGCTGTCAGTAGTTCAGCGGCAAATTGTTGCACTTTGATTTGTGTTTGCCTTGCAAATAAACAAAATATATTTACGTTATGCAAAATTTTGACGTCAAGTGCATTCGGAATTTGCGTTATTAATAATTAAATCAAACTAAAAATATAATAACAATGAATTAACGAATTAATTCTTTGTTACGTTGGTGGGGTTAAGTGGCTTGCACAGTGTCTTGACTTTGATAATTAAAAGGTGTATAAAGCTGTGTTATTTAAAGTCCAGACAAAATGACACATCTGTTGGTTGAGTTCATCGAACAAAGTGCAAAGAGGCATGCAATCAAACCCGTTTGGCTAAGATGGACACATCGTCAGCAACAGCGAGTGTTGCAATTGTTGTCCCGCTTCAAATGTGGTACAATTCCATGGTGCATGACGCCCGTTGCATCATTCTCAAAATAAATCAACCGATGATTGACTAAAAGTGGATTATTTCAGGATTGGAAATTCGAGTTATCAAATTGAAAACACATTTTCGAGTTACTTTTACTTATGTACACATTATAAAAAATATTTAACAAAGATTGCAAAGCGTAAACAATATTGCAAAATTAGTTTCCAACGCATTTTTTTATAAATTACTATAGCTAAACGACAATTATTAGTTAAATAGTATTTTTCCATTTTCTTTACAAAAAAAATGTAACAAAGTTTGCAAAGCATAAACAATATTGCAAATCTGACGACAACTTTCTGGCCACTGAGTTTTCCTTCCAATCTTTCTAGAGCTGATGCTCGACGTGTTGGAAGTTGACAAAATGACAGAAGTGCATTTGATATTTGCTTATCAAACTGAAATTAAAAACCAATAAAATGGCCTACATTGCCTTAAAGGTAAAAGCAAAGCACTCAAGTCCACTTAAGTCCAAGCGATTAGTGGTTTGACAGGTAATATCCGTTGGGTTCATGATCTTTTACATTTGTGTGACCGAGTCGTAGGTTAGAAGATGTGCAAACTATTTTATATTCATCGTAGGAGGGAGGTTAAACGCAGTGAGACACCAAACAATTTCTCCATACTCATTGGCCGCACGTAATCAACATTTTTGGCTAAATCATTTTCGCATGAAACAAAAATGTTTTTCATACTAAAGGTTGATATCGAACCGATCGTTTCTATGGCAGCTTTATGATATGATCCGATCTGGCCGGTTCCGAAATAGTATGTACTGCGTGCAGCAAAAAGACGAACCTGTACCAAGTTTCATTAAGATAGCTTATAAACTGAGGGACTAGTTTGCATAGAAACCGAGAGACAGACAGACCAACAGACAGGTGGGCACACAGGCGGACTTGGCTATATCGACTTAGCTCGTCGTCCTGATCAAGAATATATATAATTTATGGTAGTGATGTAAACCCAAACTGAACATCGATTTAAAAATCGGATTCTTAAAATCGCCTATGCAAATATCGATTGATCGAAACATCGGAAATATCGACATCGATTGATCGATTTTTCATATGCATATAAATACACAGCTTGCGATCAGTAACATAATCCATTATGTTAATAATACGTAAACAATATTATAGCTCACACTTAATATGACATATTTGTAAAATTTAACTTTTTTATGAGTGAAACCGCGTGTGTATTTTGTAGCGTTTGCTAAGGATGTTCAAGGAGGACGATTTTTCATAAAAATTGATTTACTTAAATCGATTAATCGGCAAAAAATAGATCGAGCTAAAAACCTCAAAAATCGTGTACGCAAAAATCGATCAATCGATGTTTTTTGACATCACTACTTTATGGGTTCACGTTACACATTTCGTGACAAAATTATAATAACCTTTGCAAGGGTATAAATATTGGTTAATAGAGAAATGATTTTTAATTCAACTGTACCGTTTTAATTATTATTTAGATTAAATAAATAGAAGAACTGTGCGGTGTTCGTAAGGTCAAAAATTAATTTAAAAAAAATAAAAATAATACTAAACAGTCGAGCTAGCGCCACTATCTATGAAAAACAGACCCTCGGATACCCTAAAGCAATCCATCCATGGATATTTATCCATGATCTTGCATTCAGGACTCTCGTGATTTTCGCTTGTTTTGTAGCTTTAAGTATATTTTAATTGGCTTACACAGGTTCGAAGATCAAATCAATTGTAATGTTACACATTTAATTAGTCAAACTATGATAAGTTATAAATATGCCATCTATTTCTCTTACAGCTGATCGAGAATAATGCTTTCGGCGAGGGAGCAGTTCTTTAATAGCAATGACGGCACTGCCGGCATTGGATTGGGCATTGAGATTGGTGAGAGCAGCATCTCGAAGGCGGGACGCGGTGTCTACAATGCCACCACAGTGCCCATGACGAGTGCGAGCAGCTGGCGGAACGGACAAGGAAGTACGTCAACAACGGTTACGCCCACTGTCACGGTAACACCCACCAGCACTCAGGTTGCTGCCGTGAAGCAAACACCATTGGAGCCAGTGAATGAGGGCGAGGAAGAGGTGCATTTCGATATGGACGCGTTGTCCAATCTACCCGGTCGTGATCCCGTGGACATTGAGTTCAAGGATCTTTCTTTGACGGTTAAATTGGGCTTCCATCGAGGTGAGTGTGCTAGGTATTTATGGCACGAGCACAACTGTCGTGTACTTAGATATGACCAAGTAATATAAGTTCAAACATGCCTCCGATTAGATTGTCAAATTCTAAAAAAGCGTTTACTTTATGGCAGCGGCTACCTTCTTGAAGAACATGATTGCGTGTGCGAATATACCCAAAATTTCATATCCTAGATAATGACTGTTAACTTGGGTCTTGAATTTGTAATTTTAGCTGTGGTAACAACAAACATGTGGCCATGCGAGAAGCTACCTGTTAGCTAAGTTTCTTGTTCGCTATTTTTTTCATAGGTCTGTGTTTCCCGTTGATTAGATAGGCCGCCCTTGCCCCTGCCTACTAATTAATTAGTCATTTGTATACACGTTTCACTAAGCAGATTACAATAGGTTGCTTTTAAAACTTTGTGAAATCTTTGAACTAGTTAATATAATAGAAATTTGGTTTTCTTGTCATAAATTTAGTCCCAGTGTTTTTTCTTAATTTATTAAAAAGAAACGTAAACCATGTTCGTGCAAAGCTCACGATAATAAATATGAACGAGAATATGTACACTTTGATATCGACATTATGATTATGATGTATTACCTAATGTTTTATTAATTTTAGTTGCTTTTTTATCATTTAAATTTTTTCACAAGGTAAAAACAATGAAGGCTAAACTTTTTTTTAAAATTCTTTATTACTTTCAATCAAATTATAGCAGGGAATGAAACCGAAACGAATTTCGGTTCCGGTTCCGGTTTCAAATGCGTACAAATTTTTAAAGAATTTAATGATTTTTGATTTGTTTGAAAGAATTATATTCTGTTCTCTTAATATCTTTAAATATTTCAATACTTTTAAAAAAGTTAACTGTAGTATATGAATGGCTTATTAATATTTGTAAGCTGGGACTAGTAAAGACGATTTATATGTCATTATTTTGTCATTATATGTGGCAAAGTCAAGTCGTTAATATGCTTCAAATTACTCTCAAGTCATTATTTTGTCATTATTCGCTGTAAAGTCAAGTTATTAATAAGCATACTAGTCATTTCTTAGCATCGTTTACCGACAAGCTCATGCTACCTGTTGTAATTGTTTAATTGAGTATGGATGTGACAACAATAACGAAATTTTCATTATTGATTCAATAATAAATATCAATAGGCGAAAAGGAGATTTTACATAATGTTTGTGGAAAGTTTCCGGGTAGCCAGCTGATTGCCATAATGGGTCCATCTGGAGCTGGCAAATCCACTTTATTGGATGCCTTGTCGGGCTTCAAAACCACCGGAGTAATGGGATCAATGCTGCTCAATGGGAGACGAAGAGATTTGCGTGAGTAAACAGAATTCCATGGGATTCCTACGATACAAATATTACTTATCTTTTTACTTATAGCCTCATTCCGTCGTCTATCCTGCTATATCACACAGGATGATCGTTTGCAGCCTTTGCTGACGGTTAGCGAGAATATGCATATTGCCGCCGACTTGAAATTGGGTGAGAATATAAGCTATGAGGAGAAGGAGAGCAGGGTGAGTTCACAGAAAGGCAACTATGAATGTATTTAAATAATACATATTTATAAATTACAGATTGAGGATATTTTATTGCTGCTGGGCCTTTATGAGCACGATCAGACGCTAACAATGCGTCTGTCTGGTGGTCAGAAGAAGAGGCTATCCATCGCCTTGGAACTGATCAATAATCCCACTGTGATGTTCCTAGACGAGCCAACGACGTAAGAATCTTATCTCCTACAATAATCTACTTTGAATCCATTTTGAATAATCTTCTCTCCATTTACAGCGGCTTAGACAGCAGTTCCTGTACCAAAGTCTTGGAGTTGCTCAAGAGACTAACCTCCCAGGGCCGCACAATCATTTGCACTATACATCAACCCACTGCCAAATTGTTTCAGATATTCGATCAGGTATATGTTTTATCGGCCGGCAACTGCGTCTATCAAGGCGGTACTGAGAAACTAGTGCCCTTCCTGCAATCTGTCGATCTGCCTTGTCCCATGTACCACAATCCAGCTGATTACAGTGAGTACTTGCTAAGACAAACCCAGAAAAATATCGAATCTATATATAATTTATAGTTATTGAGCTGGCGTGTGGCGAGTATGGCTTTGATAAGATCGATACGCTCAAGAGTGCCACGGAGAACGGTAGCTGTCTGACCTGGTTCAACAATCCGGGAGCTGTGCTCCGTGCCGAGACTCTCATGAGGAAGCATCCCATTCCCCGACGCACAAAGAACGTATCCTTAGAAAACACCAGCTTTAGCAATCAGTGCTCCGTCCTGCTACGTCGTGGATACATTAAGGCTCGTCGAGATACTACAATGACGCATATGCGTATTGGAGTCAATATTGCGGTGGCAATACTGTATGGGGCTATGTATGATCATTCTGGACGGGAGGGATCAAGGGTTCTCGATAATTATAATCTACTTTTTGCCATATTAATGCATCATTCAATGACGACTATGATGTTGACGGTGCTAACATGTAAGTAACTCTTCTTTATTGCCAAAAAGCAAACGATACCTCTAATAAACTTATTGCTATTAACGCTATTGCTAATAAATATCTCTTCTCATTCTAGTCCCTATTGAGATGACGATATTGATCAAGGAACACTTCAATCGTTGGTACTCACTTAAAGCCTTTTATTTTGCCATGACGCTAATAGACTTGCCTATAACGGTAAGTACACTGAGGCCCCCCGTTAAATCAATTTTTAATTTTTGTATTACATTGCAGCTTTTAAGTAGTTTTGTGTTCTCGGTTATAATATATTTATGGAGTTATCAGCCGATGGAATGGGTGCGCTTCTGGATGTTCTTTTCAATTAGTTTGCTTGTCGTATTTGTGGGCCAAAGTTTTGGCCTTATTATTGGCGCCTGGTTCAATGTAGTAAATGGCACATTTCTGGCTCCTGTGCTCACCATTCCCATGATGATGTTCGCTGGTTTTGGTGTCACTCTGCGAGATCTGCCGAGCTATTTGAAATGGGGAAGTCATATATCTCATTTACGATATGGTCTAGAAGGCTTTATAGCTGCTATTTATGGGCTAAATCGTGGCACCCTGGAGTGCAACGAGGCGCCCTATTGTCATTACCGGTAATGTAGTTATGTAAGATAAACTGGTAAATATATTGATTAAGATCCTTTTTCTTGCAGATATCCAAAAAAATTTCTAGAGGAGATTACTATGTCGGGTGATCAGTTCTGGAAAGATATCATTGCACTGTGTGCAATGACCTTCATTTTTAGACTGGGCGCCTATATTGTGCTCAAGGCCAAGATTAAGTCGATCAGATAAGCATTGACCTGCATAACGACAAAAGCTTGCCCTCTGTATTATGTATAAATTGTTGAACATATATTTAGTGCTATTTTTATTAAATTAATTACATTACAAATTGTTAATTAATGCTACGGGACGTAGATTCTATGTATATCACACGTTTTAATTTTTCAAACCATGTACTTGTGGCGTTGCCTCATTTCTAGCTGCAGACCATTCATCTTCCTTAGCTGGACCTGTTTGCTCCAAAAGTTTCTGCAGCGCCTGCGCGTTGGATGCCATCGCTCCAGAGTGCAACTGAAAATGTTGAGATTAGATAAAATTAAATATAAACTAGATAACTTCTATCAACTCACCAGCACCACGCGATGTCCCAACGATTCCAAGAGTCGTTGTTTTAGTCGAATCAAAGATGTTGCTGCTTGACTGAATTTCAGTGTCTGCTCTGGGGTTAACAGCTCCACGAAATAAACGGTTGCCTGTTCCCCAAGCGTTTGAACTCGCAGACTAGGCAAGTTAATGCCAACAATGGGACACACCAGGTCAACAGCTTCCACTTCGGCATCCTGCCTAAGTTGGTTAGCATACGTTATTAGATCCTCCCGTTGTTTAAGTAAATAGCCAGGTGCACGTGCGAATTCCTTAAAAATTTGGTCCTTTCTTATGTCTGCCCATTGGGGATGCTCGATAGCCACAGCAGAGCGCAGAACAATCAAACGACTGTCCACTTTCGGCTGGGCACGCTGACGCTTGCGTTGATTAGCTTTAAGTTCTTCGGCCGCATCAAAAAGCTGCTTGGAATGATGACCAACAATGCAGAGAGAAAGACATGTGTCTACCAATTGATCCGGGAAGCGATCGAATTCGCCATGATCCAGTTTTCGTAGGGCAATCAGTTCCAGTTGCTTTAGCTGAGCGGCATTTAAAGTACAATTAAGTTGTGCACAGCACCAAAGGAATGTGGTCAAATCCTTGACCCGTAATTCGCTGGGTTTCAACTGCATTAATCGTTCAACAATCGTTTGAACGGTTGCCGGATGATCCCACTTGATCTCAGAAAAGTAAGCAAAGATATGAGCCAAACCTTGTGGCTGCAGCAGTGACATCTCCACGGGATTCAGGCAAATATCCTGCAGGTAATGGCAGATGCGTTCATCCTGCACGCGCTGAAGACGTATAGCTTTAACAAAGCAAACAAGCAACGCATCCGCAGAGCTGTTGGGGGCCAGCTTTGTTTTCATAATAGCATCCACAAGTGCAGCCTCGTAAGCATCACGCGCAGCACTTGTAACCACCGTGGATGTTTTATAGAAGGCATTGCTAACTACTGCCAAATCCAACGGACTGAAGCTCGGCAAATGATCAGCTAACTGTGTTGCAAGCAACGTCTCCAGGTCGTGTTGTTGGTATTGCTTCTGTAGACCGAGGTAGAAACAGATTTGCAGAAAACGTTGCTTAGTGCTACACGACTCCCCCACCAGCCGCCGCATAGCTGCGTGATAGAAATCTGTCCTCCTTAGCCAGTTGGGCATGAGAAACAGAAAAGCGTACAGTGTTTCCAGTATAGTTGTAATGTCCATCTGACTTAATTGCGCCGCCGCATGAGTATCCAGTGCATTTAAGGCTGCTACATACATTGACGGAGCTGCATTGGAGCGATAGCTAGATGCGTGGATTATCAAGGAAGGCAACTGGTCGGCTTGAGTCTTTTGTACTGTCCGTCGGAAGTAACGCTCATCCGTTATGGGAAAATAGTCGGAATAACGAATCTTCGATGAGGACAGCACGAGATCCTCGCACTTGTACCTCTCTACAGCGATGTGCTTGGCGAATCGGTTGAGCAGCGTACCATTCTCATCCGGTATTTCGCGCAACACATCCTGCACCGTGAATGAAGAGTACCTCTGTATCACACTCGAACTAGATGCGTTTGTGATTGACACGCTCACAAAGCGGCGTAGCAGAGCGTACATTTCTTTTAATGTTCGTACTCTATTTTATATAATGCACATCAACAGAAAACGTGCGCGGGCCGACCAATGTAAATTAACAAACCAGTGATGTTAAAGGCGAAGTGGCCACTCTATAGTTTTCCAGCACTAGCAAAGGCCAGGGATGTTGTTATTTATGAATATAACTTTATCGATGATATTCCGATATGAAAAAAATATCATATACCCTGTTCACACGGAGCTCACTGCGTGAAATAGTTTCAAGTATTTTTGTCTAAATTCTGTGTATGAACACCATTACATGTTCTTGACCAACACTAAATTCGCCTCATTGCACGCAGCCAAATTACCAAAATTATATTGCACTACTAGGGGTGGCTCCCTGCTCGCTTCGCTCGCCAACCCCCGGCTCGCTACGCTCGCACAAAGCAGAATGGATTTCGGTCTACTGGATACTATGGTTTTCTACAAAATCTACAACAACCACCGTTACAAGCGCGCCGCATATATTTTGATATTGTAAAACCGCTTAAGTTCGTAGCAGAGCATGAAGGAAATTCACAGGTTATACCGAACTCAACATAGCGATTGAGCTCGTAGCGGAAGCTGCTGTAGGAAATTCGCACCCTGAATTGAGCGATTCTGACTAAAGATCGCGCTGCTTCAGCCTGCGCCTTGAGGGATCGATCCCTACTCCATGTAAATTTTGATGCTGCGGCCGCACCGACTTTGGTCAGCACGTGCCCTTTGGATCGACTGGGTTGTGTCTGTCGATTTGTGTCAGGGGCACGACTATTCAGAATGAGCCAAACTTGGAGCTCCGCCTTAGGAAATTGCTTTGGAAATAAATTGCGTTGTGAGACGAGGTCCCGTTCTGAGCCTATGGCGTGTCCATCGCTGGTATAACCTGTAGCAATATTCATTTCTCGGGGCAAAAAAATACATGAAATTGTCCGTATAAGCATTGTAATATTTCGTTGATATTATTGCCAATATAAATCGGTACTACTGATATTAATAGTGTCTGGGTGCAAATTGAAAAAAGTTTCATGGGATTCTTCTTAAATGGTACATGCGGAAATGATGCCCATTAGTAAGCTGTGGATAGAAGAAGACTATGATACGGATATGTTGTTATGTTAAAAAGGATATGGTCAATACAAAAACTTAAATAGTTGATTGTAAATTGGCAATTACGTTGCACATTGATAAGAGCACCCTAAACTCGTTAATGTTAGGAAAAAACTAATTCTAAAGGTACAGAGTCACTGCAGAAATCCATTTCAGTAACAGCTATATTGAAAACCAATAATATTATGGAAATTAGTCAATTCAATTCTTTTTTCAAATTTTCTTTCACGGTTTATTGTCATTAAGACTGCAAATTCTTAATAAATGCCCATATTTTATCGATATGGTGAGACCAATTTACAAAAAACAAGTTGGTAGTCCCTGCGTGAGCTAGCGACGCAGAATTTTCCCTCCCCCCTCTCACCAACAAGTTGCCTATTATTTTGAATGGCAAGTGACGTGCGTTGTCTCATTTTCCCAATTGGAGCAAACGCATCCTCGTGTGTAAACGCCCTATAACAGTGTCAAGTCGCTATCGATAGTGATACATAAACCAAATATTCATTACAATTTTTCAGCTCTACTATCAACATGGGCAAGAGGGCAGCAGGAATTCTTCTTTTTCGGCGCCTTTGTGGACAAATTGAATATTTGCTGTTAAGAGCGTCATATGGCGACTTTCACTGGAGCGCACCTAAAGGTCATGTGGATCCCGGCGAAGATGATTTCACCACTGCTCTACGCGAAACAAAAGAAGAAGCCGGGTAAGTGTACGAGAAGTCAAACAGTTGCATGTTGACAATGAACCTTGTATTGCAGTTATGACGAAAAGGATTTAATTATCTACCGCGACAAGCAAGTCACACTAAATTACGAAGTCAATGGAAAACCCAAGATTGTTATATACTGGCTAGCGGAACTTCGAAATCCTAACCAACCGGTGATACTATCCGATGAGCATACAGAATTTAAATGGCTGGCCAAAGATATGGCAAAGAATTTAGCAGGCTTTAAGGACTATCAGGAGATGGTTGAAAAATTTCATGCAATGATAATAGATACGGATAAGAATTAGTGGTAAAAAAGCATTGCTAAAATACGTAGTGTCTAAAGCGGAGTATAATAAAAACAAATAAACAAAGTTAGACTGAAGTATTTATACAAAGGGCAAGGCAAAAGCAATAAAACACTCTTGTCCACCTCTATTTATTATTATCACGCCTCCTTAGACAGTTTTTATGCTATTTATTTCAGGTATGCAAATACGTACACATACAATGATAAAAAAGCTGAATACAAAAACAAGGCAAGACGACCATGCGGTATTTGTCCATTAAGTGGCTAAAAGTATTCGTTAAAGCATTGTGTCACAGAGCTTGGGCACAGAGTGAACATTTGGGCATTTGAGCTTCCGAAATTTGAATTACCGATTCGTATGCCCAGATTCAGTATAATCCACTTTTCAAAATACATAAAAATTTGTTAATAGTACGTTTCTACAGGCGGATGTGTTTACTCCAATTGGGAAGATGAGACGACGCACGTCATCTGTCATCAGGGATTAAACCGTAACCGAAACCGTGAACCGATATCAACCGATTGAAATTTGTAACCGTAACAAAAAAAACTTGTATATTGTTATAAACGATAAACCTAAATTCCTCAAACCGTTTAGTAAACCGATTTTCTGACGTTTCGGTTTTTCCAGTGACTTAAATTCAATGAATTTTTTAACTTGGAATAGATTTCTAATGTTAACTTAAGTGTAATTTAATATGTGTACCATGCGTATGCTTTCGTATCCTTTTTTCTAAGTGTTAATGAATCTAATTGAAATTAAATATTTCTTTTAAATATTTATTGTATTACCAAAATTTTACATGAAGTAGGGATCGACCCCTTAAGCTGCAGGCTGTCAGCCGTCCGCTCTGTAGTTAGAATCGCCCGATTCAGGGGTCGAATTTCCTACAGCAGCTTCCGCTACGAGCTTAAACGTTTTAGTGAGTTTGCTGTTGCCTGTGCTGCATAGTACTCTGCAAGGAAATCTTCTTAGCTGTAAGGGTTGTCAATACGTTTGCGGTACTCTTAGCTTGGAGTCTAGGCTCTAGAGTACGCGATCGGCTACATTCTGTTAGGTTGGCAACCCATTTTTTGTGTATTTCTATCAAAGTGTTTGTTGCTCAGTAGTGCTATTTGAACGCGTGTTGGATGAACAACTCATTTATATGTAAATGGGTAAGTTTTAGTTTTTCTTGCATTATCTTCTTTAATTGTTCTATACTGGCACATATTTTTAAATGGTCCAATATGTGGGGTAAGTCAAATGCGTTAATAAAATGCTGGACCAACAGGAAATAATGTAAGTATGTATTTACAATTAAAAGGGATATATATTCAAAATAAAAACTAATGTATTTACATTTTTGTTTTATCTCTTTTCAGCATTAATTAATTTAATAATATAAATATCAAGTTATTGTACGAAAATGATTATTGAATGAAACTAAAGAATAAAGTTGAATAAAAAATGTATGCATGAATACGCTTTGGTTTCTGCAGCAGCCAGATCCCTAGGGAGGGAGAAATACCAGCCAGAATTCCAAATGAAATTTCCAAGAATTCCCAGCTAGAATTTCCCTACAGCAGAAATGGAAACTGAATTTCCTGCAGAATAAATCTATGACGAACTCAGGAAAAGTGGGAAATTTCTTCCCGAATCAACAGGGCACATTTTTCTGCGGAATATTTCCTTCTGGGCTGTCATACAAAATCATTGGCAACTTCTTCGTGAGGGGGGAGGGAAAATTCTGCTTCTATTCTAGCTCACGCAGGGACTACCAACTTGTTTTTTGTGCGATGGACACACAATATCGATCAAATTTGGTCATTTATCGAGATTTTTGTAAGCAACAAACAGTTAATTTACACAAGACCGAGAAAAAATTTGAAAACAAAATTAAATTAATTTATTTGCATAATACCATTTGCGTTTCCATAGCTGGACTTCTGCATTAACTCTGTACCTTTTGAATTTAGTTTAAGGTTAATGTTTACTTTCGTTTTAGGGTGTACTTTTCTATGTGCAAGGTCAATTGCCAATTTATAATGAAAAATTTTAGTTTTATGTATTAAACATATGCATAACATAAAAAGAAAAGATATATGTACATTGTACATATATTCTTCCTTCAGACTTTGTTCAAACATCACTGGATTATATTCATGTCGGTACTGGCAGCGTTAGAAGCAATCACCTGACTATGGATGCGGCAGCACAATAGAAACACTTTTCGAATTTTTGGGTGAGCTGTAACGCAACCGAAAAATCCCAGCTAGTGGAAATAAGTATATGCCCGAAAGTGGACTGAATTTTAGAGAAGGTGACGTTATATTTCGCTACATCGGCACTATAGCAATTATAATTTAAAAACTATTATGGTATGTTATTTCAGACGATTAAATGATTGTAATTTTTAGTATAGATAAATATTTAATCTCTTCAGAAATTAATTGGTAGCCCTGAAAAGGGCCAATTGGTTGAGAAGCTGAAATCCTAGTGCTCTGGGATAATAATTAATAATGATGTAAAACTTTAAAATAGCACGGATTCAAACCGAAACGAATAAAGGTTTCAGTTACGGTTACGGTTATGGTCGGGTTTTTTGTTTTCGGTTTCCTTAAATTTTGTAATATCGGCTTCGTAATGGTTAACCGTTTCTCCTAAATTTCGATTTCGAAATACCGGTATGGCTTCAATATCCAAAAAAGCCTAAAAATCGAAAAGTCGGAGAATCGGTTTCTAAACGTTTGTTTCGGTTTGAGGAATTTCGGCTTATCGATTTCGGAATAATATATAAGAATTTTTTCGGTTACGGTTTCAGTTTCGGTTACAAATTTCCATCGGTTAATATCGGTAAACGGTTACGTTTTCTGTAACTGTTTGAATCCCTGTTTAAAAATAAGAACAGTTTTACTTTAACATAATTTAACGATATTTTATCTGATAGTACAATAGTTATCGATAGTTTTGGTAGTCTGTACAACTGTTATAGCAGCCCTGGTAGATTGATTTTGTTGTGAAAACGAGCGAAGCATTTAATAAATTTTGAGAAAAAAAAGATTTAGACTTGTATTATTATTTTGTATAATGGGTTCACGATCTCGCAGTCCATCGGTGAAACGTCGTCATCATAAAAGCAAGCACAAAAAACGCAGCAAGAGTAAGTCACACAATCGAGACAGGGAACGTGAAAGGGAACGGGATCATGAGCACGAGCGTAGCAGTCGCAGTCGAACAGATAGAGACAAATCAACAGAGATTAATCAACATGGTCGACGAGAGCGCGACAGGCATCGTAGCGACAGGCACACGCACCTACACTCACACACAGAGCGCGATTATCACCGGCACTCGCACTCAAAGTCACGTAAACGCTCCAGCTCATCGAGCAGTGATAGCCAACAGTACTCGGACCATGAGGCCCAGCGCAGCCGACACAAGCGTAGTCGCTTTAAGAAACTAGACGAGGTATATAGTCGACTATTTGGTTATACATGTACTTGCATACTATATACGAAGTTCAACTCTCTTTGTAGCAAAATTTACTGCAGGTTGAACGATTGGCCGAAATGGAACGGCAGCGTCGCCAAAAAGAAGCCGAGCAGAAAACCATTGAGGAGCAAGCAGCCAAACGCATTGAAATGCTAGTTAAGAAACGAGTCGAGGAAGAGCTCGAGAAGAGACGCGAAGAAATTGAACAGGAGGTGAATCGACGGGTTGATACTGCCAAAGCGGAAATGGAACGCGATATGATGCTGGAGCTGGAGAAGCGGCGCGAGCAGATACGCGAAGAAGAACGCCGTCGCGAGGTAGGTGCTCGTATTCAGATTTCGCTGGACGACTGCTGCTACCACAATATCAAAACTATCACACGCACTATAAACCTTCGAAGCCTTCAACTTCTACTGAAACATACACACGTACAAAACCAACAGCAGTTGCAAACAGTCGTCTTAAAAAAAAGTTACCCAAAATTGTGTAGCGACGTTTCCAATTGTCCAACTTCTCCTGTAAAATGACTATTTTTGGGTGTGTGCGGGCGTATGTGTGAATGTGTAATAACATACTAACCCTCATTCAATCATATTCAGTCTGTCGTGTTCTTTATGACAAAACCAGCCCAAAAAATTATGCATTTTTAAATATTTCATTTTAAAACCTGTTTTGAGAATATGGTGCCATTTTCTTACGACTTCGATAACGAGTCTGTTTAGAACTAAACCGGAATCGGCATCATACTTCAATACTACTTTCAAAGAAATTTTCAATCTAAATAGTACACGGCTGACTACATACCATACTTCTGATTAACATCAACATCCTCATTCGTAGACCTGAAGCTCTTATAATTCTTAGAGCAATCACAACAACAGCGACGCACACATACTCACAGTCATACACAAGGACACTGAGCATTTGGGCACGTCGCTGCACATTTCGCCTCTAACTTCTGCCGAATAATTTTATAATTATTATTTATTTTTTCTACCAACAAAAAACAAACTAAAATGTGTCTTGCAGCGCATAAATCTATATTGCATTACTTTTAGCTTCATCCTTTATTTGTTTGATACGTATATAATTTTGATTGGTTTTTGTTAATCGTTGTTGTTGTAACATAATAATGCGGGACACAATGCTTCTATCGAATAAGTGTGTGCGTGTGGGTGTGTGTGTGTGGGTGTCAGCGCGTGAGTGTGCGAGGGAGCACGAATAAAAGGTTTTTATACATCCAAATGTACATACCCGTCTCTATATATATATGTACGTATGGTATATGTAGAGAACCCACCCCCTACCACCCTACAACATCCGAACCTAAGCCGGACACAATGCGCGAGCCCAGCTCTGGTGAGAATTTGGCCACATGGATGAGCAACACAGCTTACAAGATGTTCCACACACACACATACCGTACAGTTCGAGGCGTAGTCCTAAAGTTAGTTACACTTATTAGCCAGTACAGTTGGTCTAGTATTTGGGGCGGGCCTCAGTTAGCCAAACTTAGATTAGTTCCAACTGTACGCAGCATGACAAAGAGCCTCATAAAGACCCTAATGCGGGCTTTCGATTCAAACTGGTGAGTGAGTTCCTTAAGCAAAACGAAATAAACCTTTGTAACAAAATGGATATACGAACTACAAAGTTGTGTAAAGTGTAAAAACCATAAAGAGAGGAAGGAAATCTAAACAATAAGCAAAGACTTCAAGTCCAACGATCTCTCTCTAGGAACATTCGTCATAGGAGCATCAATGCTGATCAGTCTTAAGATTGTTATCCTAAATCATAAGCCGGATTACCATTTGTCAATGGGTATGACTGTACTTGTTGTTGTTGTCGTGCCAATTACTTAATTTATGTACTTACTTTTATGACTTTATGTTTGTTGGTATCAACACACACATTTATCGTTTATCGAAACGCATCTTAATTTGATTGTAATGTAAACAATTTTGATTAAACAACTAAAACTGTAGCTGAATATACCGTAAATCAAAATGCAAATTCGCAGCAAAGCCAAAAATTAACAAAATGATTTACCAATTAAACTGGAAAAATGAACTATTTCAATAGTAAGTAGCAAAAAAAAAAAAAAAAAATAAAATAAAAGAAAAACCAAAAAGAGAAAACAAAATCGGAACAATACAATACAATAAGAAAATAAAAAGTTCTAGTACATTTGTTAATGTTGTGCGCTCTTATTGTTAAAACTTAAATTTGATAAAATACAAAAAGAAAAAAAAGAAAACCTACTATCATTTCAACATTTTTATTAGACACTACTAAATGTTTTTTACTTTCTACAAAAATCTACTATATGCTTGTTGTTAAACATAATATTAGATCTCAACTGCCTAAGCAGCCCATCAAATTAAGAAAAACCAAAGTCGACGCACAGTTTACGTCACCGATGTAAAAGAAACCGTTTCTATATAACTATAAGTAGTCTTAAGCATTTGATACTACGTTAAATCTGATTTATTAATACGCAACTTTATTTGGGTTTTATAGGAGGAAGAAAAGCAAAAGCGTGAAGAGCTCGAAGAAATTTTGGCCGAAAATAATCGAAAAATTGAGGACGCGCAAAGAAAATTGGTATATTGACCTAATCTAATATCATATTCATCATCTATAATATATTTTTATTGATTTTGACAGGCCGAAGAACGCTTAGCCATAATTGAGGAACAGCGATTGATGGATGAGGAGCGTCAGCGGATGCGAAAGGAGCAGGAGAAGCGTGTCAAGGAGGAGCAAAAGGTCATATTGGGCAAAAATAATTCAAGACCAAAGTTATCGTTTTCCCTGAAGCCGGGCGCAATCTGAGTCGTTCCACCACATATCGGCCATTACCCTCTGTCCTACTTGTTAACAGCTTTTTTCGTCTTTTTATTTACCTCAGCCGGACCCTTTGCTTGCGCTTAAAACCATTTAAACGCCTTTCATTGTTGTAATTATATTATATTTTATTTTGTTTTTGAAAAAGCGTTTAATCGTTTTGAATGCAAACAATGTGGTCATTAGGTCGACCCAATTTTTCAACATATAGTACGCATACACAAACTATATATACAAATAGTTTTGTTAATTTAAAAATTTCCAATTTCTTGGATTATACCATTATACAGCTCTTTATAGAACAATATGCTAGCAATTTATTTACATTTTCTTTAATTCATACGATACATATGTGAGAAAAATTATTATGTGTAGTGCGTCGGTTTGATACTATAAGCTGAAAATCTGCAAGAAAAAAAAAACATCAACAAAATGTCGCGAATAATGTACTCCCAAAAATTTTTTATAATGCTAGAAAACACTAAGCAATTGGTAAAAGATAATAAAGCGTTTCGAATACATAGCAGGACGGGACTCAATTTATTTTAAAATTATTGGAGAAAGTTCGAGGACTATGGACTTAAATTGGTTGATCTGTCTTAAGGTATAGAGTAAAGCAGCCTTACAACTTCTTGGTTGAGTTAACATAACTCACGATCTGTATTCAAGAGCTTGACTTTATTTTCTTTGGTAAGTTTTATCCTTGGTTAAATATTAAATATCACGAGTAATTTCAAATAGAGGTGGGCACGGTATGTGCCTTGGTCCATTGACATTTTTCAAATAACACTATGCAGAGCCAAAACTCCCCCTGGCCCTGCCGAAAATTTACTTGAAAAATGTTCTTGGGATTATTTAAAAAAATGCACCAAGCTACGTGGAGCAAGCTCGACAGTAGGAGACCCAGTACTTTTTGAGTGCAAAGCGTTCACTAGATTGATTTCAATGTTGCGAATTCAACAGATGGCGCCACTTCATAAACATAGGGTCGCTGGCTCTCTTCTTCTTCTTTTGCCCGTAACATTGTTAGTTGAATTTCTTCCGCGTTTATCATCCGATTGAATGAAATTTGGTGGACTGGTTTGGACTATAGTGTTTATTATATGTACCAAAAATATAGACGCTAGCACTAAAGGAGATCTTTAATTCGACTTCGAAGTTTTGTATTACAATTTCCGGGGGCGGAGGTGGGCTGGCAAAAATCTAAACAAACTTGATCAATGCAAGATATAGATGAACCTACATGCCAAATTTGGTGTCTCTAGCTCTTATAGTCTCTTGCATCTATAACTCAAAAAAGAAGGACAGACAGACAGACAGACAGACAAACGGACAGACGGACAGACGGACATGGCTATATCGACTCGGCTGTTGATGCTGATCAAGAATATATATACTCTTTGGGGTCTGCCACGCCTCCTTCTGCCTGTTACGCACATTTTTTGCACAAACTTAATAGACCCATTTGTCAAACTTAATAGACCCAACTTTGTTTTAAGTTTAGTAGTTTTTTAGCAATTTTTTTTGGTTCTCTTATATTTTAAAAATCTTTACCGATTCCAAAAGATGATGAATGTACCTACTAATCATTCATGCATTGTTTTTAATTGAAATCAATAGTTTAACATATATTTTAAAATATAAGTTTAAATATATATTTTAAATTAAGAAAATTGTGTTTTTAGACCCAGTACTTTAAAAAAGTACAAATGGGTCTCATTACGTTTGTGCAAAAAAATGTGCGTAATAGGCAGAAGGAGGCGTGGCAGACGACCCATAAAGTATATACATTCTTGATCAGCATCAACAGCCGAGTCGATATAGCCATGTCCGTCTGTCTGTCTGTCCGTCTGTCCGTCTGTCACTTTTTTGAGTTCCTAGATCTCAGGGACTATAAGAGCTAGAGAAACCAAATTTGGCATGCAGGTTCAACTATATCTTGCATTGATCAAGTTTGTTTTAGATTTTGCCAGCCCCCTTTTTTCCGCCCCCCTGGAAATGCAAAATTTCGAAGTCGAATTACAAGAGCCCCTTAAATGTTAACGACTTGATTATTGGTACATATAATATACACTGTGGTCCAAACCTGTCCAAAAAATTTCATTCCAATCGGATGATAAACACGGAAGTTATTCAACAAACAATGTTACGGGCAAAAGGAAGAAGAAGACGCTAGCGACCTCTATGTATATCAAGTAGCGCCATCTATTGTATGGTACGCAACATTGAAGAACAATCTTTAGTGAACGCTTTGCACTCAAAAAGTACTGGGTCTCCTACTGTCGAGCATGCTCTACTGTAGCTTACTGCATTTTTTTGTGTTGTTTTATACGATTTTATGACTTTAAAATTCAAGGACAATTTAAAAATATAGCGGAAGCTAACTTTGGTGTGCCACATCTTAAATACCCTTTCAGTACCCTGTATAAAATTAGTTAAATTTTGATATCGAACCGATCGTTCCAATGGCAGCTATAAGATATAGTAACGATCGGCCATAGGAACGATCGGTTGTATATCAACATTTAGTATAATAAACTTTTTTGTATCCCAAGGTAACTCAACCAAACTTACAGATTGTGTGCTCGATATTGCTTTATATAGGACCTATCGGTCAAAAGCCGAATTTTACTCCCTGCACGAAGTATTGTATTGTATAAATTGGTCGTTTCTGAATTTATTTTAATGATCCATTTTTGTGAGAGTCTTAATCAAATATGCATGTGATTTTAAAGTCAAACAGCCAGAAAAATGAATTCGGGAAGGATTTTCTGGACTTAAAGTCAGGAAAAAACATGTCTGCCTATAAAAAGCTGTTACTTCGCTTTCGCGACGCATAATAATGCCTCTAGCCATCTAATTTTTAAAAAGAATAGGACATTTTAATTTTCCTTGAATTTTAAAGTCAAAAAATCGTAAAAAAAAAACAACAGCAAAAACATTATTTTTATAATTTAAAAATATTTATTTGTTAAATTATTGGTTTAAATTAAAAACTATGAATGATAAGTAGATACATTCATTATCTTTTGAAACCTGTTATGTTTTTAAAGATTTGTTGTGCCGTTCTGAAGCACATCATCCTAATATTTCCTCTAGCAAATTCGTGACATTTCTTGAGTTCACCACTAGTACTTTTAGTCCACTGAAAATCTATGCTGTTAAGATTTTGAGCTGCTTAAATTCAGTAAAGGAAACTGCATATTTTTTTGCTGGTCACGAAGTCAAAAGATGCAGCCTTGCCTTCACTTGGGCACATAGACACTGACAATTTAACTCTTGTTTAGGGTATCTTCTGCCGCCTCGATCTCATTTTGAGATTGCAGTGATAAATTCAGTAAAAAGTTGTTTAAAAATATTGGTTTCGTAATGGATACCGGATTTTCTTACATTTCGGTTTCGAACTACAGGTAAGATTTCGGTTTCCAAAAAAAAGTATAAAAATGCTAAAATTGCTTAATTCATATTAATTTTTATGTTCAGTGCAGTGTAGTAAATTCAAGGTTAATAGATTAGTCCATTTAATCGGTTAATATCGGCTAACGGTTACGGTTTCGGCTGCGGTTTAAATCCCTGATATTGATTACCAACATTATTTTAGAACAATTTTCTATCTCTACGAAAGTTCATACACTCATTGTAATAGTCCGACTGTAAAATACTGTGCCCCATGTTAAATTCTATATGTATGCATATGTAGGTATGTAAACTTATTAGAATACATACACACACACGAACAAAACATTAGCGGCACTATATGGAATAACTGTCTTTGAATATCTTTCGTGTTTATTATCCAATGAAGATCAAATTATGACTATGTTGTTATATCACACTCAGTATCATGCATGCCTCAAATCTCGAGTTTGATAATTGACAGAGTTATGGTTTTTTGCGATTTTGAAATTACTGTTATACCATTAATATTGAATAGAAAATTCTAAATTAGATAAACTTTTTTTTGTTATATAATAAAATTTGTGAGCTTTATTTTTTTTATCCAAAATAATGATTATTGTTTGAGTTATAAAGTATAACTTAAAATGAATCATTATTGTGTAAGTAAATCAATAAAAATCAAAAAATAATTTTATTTTGTAATTTTTATAGTTAAACTTTTAATGATTACCGTCCCTGATTTAAACTGTTTTGGGAAATTGGGGTCTGTTTGGCCTGACCGACCTCGGGTACAAAAAAGTGTCATGCGGACTCGGACCCAACTTTAATTGTAACCCCTCGGAAAACATTAATAAACAGAATTTTTAGTTTAAATCTTTACGTATAATTTCTAAATGTTTTCTTTTTATTATTATAGCCTTGAAAAAGTTCATTTCATTATGAAGTGTTCAATATATATGTATGTTTTTTGTTGATAACATTTAATAGGTTGTGTCCGTTATTTTCATAATTTTCCAGCTTGTTTCTTTGTTTATGCTTTCACATTTGATATAAGAAGTATGTAGGCATACTTATATACTTCCATAAATTTCATAATATTTTGCTTTGTTTAATGCTGTATGCCGTATGTATATGTATATACAATGTGAATTATACATATGTACATACTTTATAATTATTTACGTTATTGTGTTTCTATATTAATCGTTTGTATTATGTTTTTCCAATATGTTATCTGGCCCGACAAATTAATTTTACCATTCAAGAATCAGCCAACAATTTTCAGTTTTAAGTCTTTCGTTTTTAAGGTTTTCTTGCAAATCTCGAAGCAGCTAAAGAAAGCAGAAAGATTTGCATCTTATATAATTGCACTTGATAATTTTATATTTTATAAGAGTACATATAAATAACATATTTATATTAATAGTAAAAGAACGAGGAGGAAAGAGTTGGAAATGTAGATAAGAAGACCAGATAAATAAATATTTTAGCACTCATGTGCAATCGCTTTTGTTTTTTATTTTTAAAATAATATATGCATAAAAATGAACAAATTATAAATAAATAATAATAATTATAATATATTTGAAATAATACAGAACCAAAAAAACGATAAATTGCACTTATTTCAAAATAAGCTATGAAATTAAGTAAGTATATAATTTTATGGAGAAAAATAATTTAAATTATATAGTTATGTATATGATAAATTTAAAAGTTATATATACAGCTCCATTCATCAACAATCTTAACCTCAATTTATCGTTTTAATAATTATTATATTTCATTTCCAAAATTTTTCTTTTGGCCCAAAACCAAATAAGTATTAATTAGCTTTTGTTTTGTTTGTATCATTTTGCTGTTGTTGTCGTTTTAGGTCCCACACAATTTTGCTAATTATTATAAATGGTTTCTGTTAATAAATATTTTCTATTTTAGATGCCTTTTTGATTAACTTGCTGACTAAAATTAAATTCAATTGCAAATAGGAAATACATTGTTTTGTCATCGGTTTTTCATTTTGTTTGTCTAAAATTTGCTTCATTTTTTTTTTTTTTAAATATGTTTAGATATACATATATGCATATATGTAAATATGTGCTTGTTAGTATGTGTGTATGGTTTAAACATTGATAATGTTAAGTATGTGAAGTTTAAATGGATTTTGTTTACATATATGTATAGTAATTTTACATTAAATGTGTAAAAAAATTCGTTAAATTGATTTGCATTTCCGTTTCTGCTCCTTTATCTTTTTGTTTATTAGCCACAAAAGCAAATTGTTGAGTTGGCTTGTCAAATTTGGTTTATGCACTGGCTGCACAGCCATTTTTAAATTTAATTAATTATTTAAGTTACTACGAGTTGTGCATAGCAGCTCTGCGAAATTTAAAACAAATTAAAAATTCTCATTTCATTTCATTTCATTTCATTTTTTTTAGTTTGGCTGCAGTCTAGAATTTTATTCGATTGATGCGTGTTTTTATACATATCGATTTATATTATTATATTTATATATGTAGTATTTAAGATATATAAATATATATATTTTATAATCTTTTTACTGAAAATGCTACAAAATGTTAGCTTCAGCCCCAAAAAAAAGTATTTAACCACTCGGAGTCCACAAAACTCACAAAATACAGCGTTCAATCCGGGTTCATTACATGCCAAACAGTGGCTTTAAATTCACCACAATAACTTTAAAACTGCCAATGACTTAACCGCACACTGACTCTCAAACAGTAGTATCAGCTTTAGCTGCTTCGTTGACTGTTGCTGTTGTTGTTGTTGTTGTAGTCTTGCATCTATTCCGTGTGGTTTGCGGCATCCGGCGCTAGGTAAGCATTTTGACAAACAATAGCGCCAATAGCACATTAACAAAGAGCACGAGCAGCATCAGCTGTTGACGCACAAACCAATCCTGTCCAGAAATTGCGAGTAAATTTTAAATTCTTGGCCTAGACATAATGTCACAGTTCGATTCACTTACCTTAACTTGCGGACTAACCAAATACAGCAAGGGATTCGCCTTAAGGCGTTCGTTGACTTCGATTTGACGACGCACTGCCTCACGACGTGCCGAGCCCAAGGCGGACACTTCCTCTCGACTCATGGCCTCCGTAGCACGCGGCAGCTCCTGAAAGTCAGGCATGGACTTTTTACGCTGCAGCGTCACATTAATGGGCACCGTCTGCAGAGTAAGAAACGGAGAAAGTGAATTGATATTTGTGTTAGTTTGGGAGCATGTGGGACATGCTACACCACCTCAACAGGCGGCTCCACAATCCAGCTTTCACTCGCCCGTCGCGCCAACAGCGCCGGCGAGAACATCAACTCCTCTTCATCCTCCTCTGGATACCAATCCATTTTAATATTGTTTGCGGCTGAATGATCTTTTACAACAAGTTTACAAGCACTGATAGCAACGCTTGCATAAGTCTTTATATTCTACTGGCGGCGCCTCCAATTTGTAAACGAGTTGTACATGACGCTTAAATTTTGACTAAACACACAAATTATACTAAATGTCTGTATGTCCGTCTTTTGTCTGTTGTCAGTTGTCAGTTGGCACCATTGTGCCAAATGGCCAAAAATAGTTCAACGCACGGCAATGAGCCAAATGAAAAACCACAACAACTACAAAGACGATTGCTCTCTATATTATTATATATTCTTATATGCGACTCAAAATATATTTATATTGTTTAAGTATTTATTTTTGTGCTGCAAAGTGTCGGAACGGATCTTTCTCTGCTTCTAACGAGATCAACGCGTCTTTTGATACTACCAAAGTGGTTCGGAAAATTGTCGCCTGGCTCCGAGGCGACAACATTTTCCAATGGGCGACCACCACTTGTGAATTGTTCATCGCATTCAGCGGAGATCAGAGAGATATATCACACAGACAAATGTGCATTCCATTGTGGCCTGGCGTGCACTCAAATACCGCCTATAAATAGCCGGAGAATGGGCACATGCTTGGTACGGCACGGTACGGAGAATTCTCCGAGAAGGAAATTTCTCTGTCAGTACATTTAGTATAGGGTTATATGTAGATATATCTCTTCTATCTGTTCTTGTTGCGGCAGATATATGGCATACGAATTAAGTTAATTGCGTGGATTAACTGTGTTATGAAATATTTTGGAAACAGCAACCCGGGAATTTGACAGAATGCCCGATAGACAAACAGTCGGACTGGCGCGTGCAGTTTTATTGATAATAAAACTGCATATAACTATGTAAATTATTTAATTTAAATTAAGCTTACGATACAATAAAGTAATACTCAAAATAAAGTTATTCCTGTAAGAAGATGGAATTTTTATTTTCATTTTTCATCGTGGCAATGGAAGTGGAATAGAATCTACACTCGAACACTTGGAATTTGCTTGTGTGTGTGTTTTTTTAGATAGTAAGTGAAGGTTTTTTACTGTCGACTGTAAAATTTAAAATAAAATACGAATAATTTATTCAACAAATTATTCAATAGTTTTTCCAAAAAATAAAACTTAGGTATTTTTTTTAGAATTCTTTAAATTTTCTGTCTGCATTCAGTACTGTAAAATCCGTTAGTAACATTCGTGCGAACGATGAGAAATCTGAACTGTGTATTTGTAGTAGTAGTTTTCCTATGTAAACAATTATCTCTCATTGTCAGTTTGTTAACCTACCTTCATTTTCTTGCCACCAACACCACCGCCGCCTCCACCGCCTTTGCCGCCCATAGCCACTCCCATCGGTGTCGCGGGCTTGGCTGGCAAATACAAACTCTCCGTGCGTTTGGGTTGCAAGGGCGAGGGAATGATATCCTGACCGAGCGTACGCTGACGCAGCAGCACATCCTCGAAGGGCTGATTGGGCGACGAGAAGAGCGGCTGCTCCGCAGTATTACTCTGACTCGGTGTCCGCCCAGTGCCTCCTAAACTGGGGGTGCCGGCTCTCGACAATCTTCCACCGGTGCCAGAGGGCAACGAACCATTGCCGGTAATCGTTGAACTAACTGTTGTTCCACTTGCGCCCGGTACTGGTGTTGTGCCGCGAAATACTGATCCAGCACGTGGACGTCCATCGGGAGTGCTGGAGCCACCATTAGGAACCGCATCCGCTAAGCCGGAGCGATCCAGTGATGCCTGACGTGAACCGGCAAAGGCTCCGCTCATTCGACTCGCAGCGCGTGCATAACGATCGATGGAGGAATCGCGACTTGGAGGACGCTTGTAATGATCAAAGTGATCGATGGACGACTGTTGACCCATCTGGCCAAGCATAGGAGGTCTTTGACCCCGCTGTTGCTGCTGCTGCTGTTGCTGTAGCTGCTGTTGTTGCAGCTGCTGTGCGGCTGACATTGCGGCTTCCGACAACTGTTGCTGCTGTAGCTGCGAGGCACGACGCAACAGGTTGGCGGCATTGTGGCTGGGCGAAGCATGCAACGATGGTTGCTGCTGCAGCTGTTGTTGTTGTTGTTGTTGCTGTTGCAATTGCAGCTGCTGTTGCTGGTGCAATTGTTGTTGCTGCAATTGTTGCTGCTGTTGCTGGTAAAGTCTTTGTTGCTGCTGCTGCTGTTGTTGTTGCTGCTGCTGTTGTTGTTGCTGCTGTTGTTGCTGTTGCGGCATAATATTACTACTTTTGCTGGGCGACAGATTAGCATTGCCGCCACCAAATGGCGTCTGCTGATTCGATTTGTTGGTGGCGCCAGGTGGCTGCTGTTGCTGAAACTGATATGCAGGATTCATTTGTGGATTGCTCTGTTGCTGCTGCTGCTGTTGATGCTGCTGCTGGTGATACATTTGATTGATGGCGCTCACGACCTGTGCGTGACTTGGCTGAGCATGGCTAACCAATCCAGACAAATCTGTTTGCGGGGACACGGGCAATTGTTGCGAGTACATTGACGAGGGCACGGGACACTCGGATTCCTGTTTCTGCTGCGACATACGACGCTGTTGCTGCTGCATGTTCAGATATTGCTGCTGTCGCTGCGCCTGAGTGGCATACGCATCCGACCCGAAGCCTCCACCGCTGCTGCTTGCCGGCGAGAATTGTTGTTGCGACGGGGGGATCAACGATGTTGGTTTAACGGCACTGGTCATGCCCAGACTCAGATCCACATTAGATTGTCCGGTGGTACCTCGAAAACGTTCCCGCTCCCGATAACGCAACTTCTCAAATCGTTCCAAAACCGAAGGCTTAAAATCGGGCGCAAATTCCCTTGCCATTCTCACGGCATTCTCGCAATCGATGCGCGCTTGTTCGGCGGACACATCTGCGTTTTGGGCCTTGGCAGCGGCGGTAGCCATTCGAGAGATGGCCATGTCCGAACGTTGCATGGCCATTTTAAGGGCGCGCTGCGCGGAATTGACGGCGGCCGTGATACGGTCACGGAATTTGCGCGAACGCGCCAGGAACAAATGCTTCTTCTTCTGACTGGTGATCAATATGTTGTTCTTGTATTTGCCCTCCTCGACAGTACCATCACGAAACGTGGTCACACCATAGCCATGCTTTCGATTGTTATACCACTCGCCCTCATATCTGTGAAGGAAGATTAAAAGGTTAGTCCACGTTTTTCAGATATAGATATCGGGTATCTACTCACTTGAGGCCATCGCTGCGCTCCGCTACGCCGTGGCCACAGCGTTTGTCCTTCTTCCATTCACCCATGTAGGTTTCCACAACCGTAGGATCCAGCTGTTCGTCCTCCAAGGTAAAACTAGCATTAGACTCCGTGTGCGCAGATCTGTAGGTATCGGATCTTTGTTTGTTAATATTATTTGTTCTTAGCCTAACCAAAACAACAAGTAAACTTAGCATCTTATTATAGAGTAAACCGTGATTGCTAGTTTAATTAGGGCCTCTATGACGAGTACTTAGTTATTTGAACAAGTAAATGATAAAAATCTAAAACGAATAACTAATTTGTAGCGAGGAACTATACAATTGCTTTAAATTACACTCTTTTACGAACAGTTTGGGCCGAGCCAATGTTAAGAAAGTATGGAAAGTTATTTGTAACGAGTACAGCGCTGTAATTCACATAAGTCATCGTCTTTTCGTGAAGTTTGGGCCGGTAAATACAAAGGGTAAAAGGCAAGTGATTTGTAATAAGTAAATACAAATATGTATTTGTTTTTTTAATTTATTGTTCGCTATCCATATCGACTAATTTGCAGTGAGTGAGCTAAAGCAAAAGATATCTAATTAGTTAAACCGAGTCCCCTAAGCAACATAATCGCCAGCAAGCTACTGTGATTCAAATTTGTTCCATCGATAACGAGCAACCACAGCAACAATTAGTTTGAACCGCGTGTTTTCTACTTAATAAAATAGTTTACGAGTTTTCTTCAACTAGCAACAAATATTAATAGTCTACGCCCTTCTTCTTCACTTGATCATTCTCCCCCACTTACTTTGTTGTCAAATTGGACTGTTCGGAGCCGGTGCTAATCCACGAGGCCGATGACATTGTGGATCTTATGCTGCCTGAGGCAATAGTGCCACGCTTCTCAAGATCTCCAGTGCTGCGTTGCTTGCGCATTTTCAGACCCTGCAATAAGAGAGTGCGAGAATGGTCAACTATAGAAATAATTTTGGAGTTTAGAGAAAATTGTTTTCTTACCATCAGAAATCCTTTCTTCGTTTTCTCGGTGAGACTGTTGCGACGCACGGGAAGTTTATCGGATTTAGCGGTCAAAACAAAACCACCCCGAATTTCTTCCGTCTTCTCCGTGGCTTTGACGGCATTACCATTCTCAGCACTTCGCAGGGAACTCAATGAGGCATGTAAATTCTTGCGACGATGATGCGAGGCAAGGCCAAAGGGCGCTGAGGTGCGTATTCCGTAGCCATGTCTCTTGCCCTCCTGCCATTGACCCTGGTACTTGCCTGCAATAACCACAACAAAAATAACGAAAAGTCCTATCAATTAAAATGCAAATGATAAATGCAACCGCATTGTGGGGCTTTATTGGAAAGCCACTTTTCTTCCCTTAGCATGAAATATATTCATTAGCCAACCTCTATCCTATTCCCTTGCAAACCGTCCTATTCTATTAATGGCTCCACGTGTCTTGTGCCATTTAGCAGGGTGGTTAGTGAGGAAAGCTCTTCCCTTAACAAGGAGTCCAAGTATGGAAATTGCCGGTTAAGTTGTTTGGAATGCCGTAACAGGATGGGTTATTTAAGTAATTAGTAAATAGTATAAGTGAGGCTCAGAAAATGACAATTTAGTGTTTTTGCCGGGTCACATATATTATTAACTATATATTATTAACTCTATATTATTAACTCTACAGAATTAACGATTACTGCAGTTGCACGCTGACCACAACAAACCCTAAAGGGCCCTGAAGGTCACTATTGATGTTTTTCTAGGGATAAAAAGGTATTTTTCCTAACAAAGGGGTTTTTTATTCTATTTCAAGTTTTGCATAAATACATTCTATTAAACAGTAGATGAAATAAAATTTATAAATAATTTAGTTATTTTTTTTCTAATTATCTGATCTCTATCTGGCACAATAAGAAAATAATTATTCCGAACTATGAATATACTACTATATTACTTATACTTATATTTAGATTTAGAGCATTTGTCACAATAATATATAATATTACTTCAAATTTCGGATGGACTAATTAATTTATACCTTTAGGTCTCTGAGACAAAATGCCTGTAAACTAGTGTAGTTTGTTTTAATTTATTGGGGGAGTTGATTCCAAGTTCGGACAGCGTTATATAAAATTTCGTTTCTGAGTTTGATCGCTTGAATCTTAAGCAAACTATGTGATCCTTTTTCATGACTACGTACAACATAATTTATTATAAAGATAGGACGTTTCTTTGGTAATACTTATTACTTTGAAAAAAATAAAATCAAAGCCTTTGCATGTGTGCAAACTGATGAACCATATTTGTGACTAATAACCCAAAAGCAATAAGTGCACAGTGCATTGATTTAGAGTGTTATTTTTCGAAAACAATGTAAACTGCAATACATATATTCTAATATATTTTTGCCATTTCATATTATTTGTAGCTGCATTGCACCCACACCAAGGCAACTGACATATAGATATAGATATATAAAGAAATAGCCATATGCTCGTCGAGGTAACCGAATTTCCCCAGAAAAAACCCACTCATGTTGCAAAAATGTTTCAGAAAAGAAAAACGCGAAAAGAACTAAGAAAAATATCATTGAACCGCACAGCAAAACAAAAATATGACGTCAGGTTTTGGTCACTCTGCGGTTTATATGTATGTGTGCATGTGAATGTGTTCGTAGAAATATGTGTGTGTTCCCTACCGACAAGGCAGAAAGCAGAAAACAGAACAGAAACAATTGCCTATAAGAGACATGCGCCGAATTATTACAATAACGTCAAAAAGTAAAATTAAATGAATTAAATGAGAACTACAAATGGATTTCTGCTTTCTTCTTCCGATTGTTGTAGTTTTATTCGTTTTAAAAGTGGACCAGAAAACAAATTGTTTAATGATCTCATGCATAAAGCTGCCCTACGTATACGCCGCATGAAAACTTACCGCCATCCGCATAGGTCTCGCAACCGGAACCATCTTGATAGCCCTCGTTCCAGGTGCCCTCGTATTTGGCCGTCGACACTGTACTTTCTCTGACACCATACCGTCCTTTATGACCATCCTTGGACCATTCGCCGCGATAAATCTGCCGACCAATCTGTTCCACGCCCAAACCATGTCGACGTCCATTCTGCCATTGGCCCTCGTAGTGTGATCCGCTGCAAAACAATTAAATTAAATATTAATTCGAATATACATTTGGGATAATATCTCTTGCAGATCTATTAGAAACTCCCACATTTGTTTATATCCAGAGTTTATATGATCCCTACTAAACTATTATTAAACAAATAACAAAAAAAGACATGAATAACGTTTTTCCCAGAATAATTAATAATTCAATTATTCAGTATTACGCATAATAATCATTGCATTTTGAACTGTTTACAAATTATTAAAACTGTTTAAGACTCAAGAATTTTAAAGAATGTTTTCACTTGTAATATTGTTGTTCAATATGATGGCTAGAATTTCATACTTTGAGAAGATTTATTACTTCTTATTATAGTTTGCTAACGTTTGGCTATGTAGTTCTTTTATTTAGAATTCAATTTTTGTAGAGGTGTATTTATTAAGAGTTTAGTTAAGAAACGAAATAATTTTTTATTACCAAAAAAAGTCTTAAGCCTGCTAGAATATAGCTAAAACTTGATTCAATACTGTTTATTTAGAGCAGACTATTAATCGGTACTATATCATATGAAAATAAAAAAATTTGCACACATTTGACACATTCACAGCCAATTACAGCATTCAAATCGAATGCTCAGTTCATACCTGTACAAATGCTGACATTTATTAAAAATTTTTTTGTTAAGCGCACGATAGGATGCTGATAACCCTTAACATTTAACATTTGGTTGTGAAAAAATAAAATTTAGACGAAATTAAATGTGACTGAATGTGGCGAATATTTGTGTCCGTGGAAAAAATATTGAAACCATATAAACTCCTAGTGGTTTCATTGAAATCTCGGTAACATTCATCAGGACATATGGAATATTATATAATTAATACAATATTTTTGGTTTGAAGACCTTTTACTTTAAAAAAGTACAAAGGGTCTATTAAGTAGCAGACTAGGTCTAGGAGGCATTGCCATGTTGGTACGTACTACGTAGGTTCCTCTATATTTTCATATTATCAATTTTACTGTTAACACTATTATTGGATGGATACATGGATATATGGATCTAAAATATGTATACATTCATACAGTCCAAGTATTCGAGTTTCTTTTCATAATGTCTAATCTATTATAAATCTGTAGTTGAAAGTAATTCAATTAATTAATAGCAACATATCTCAAATGTACTAGATATCTTAATTTATCTCTGTTTCTAAACTTACCTGGGCCATATATAAGATCCGGACACCTCAAAGCCATAGTTCCAGGCACCAGCATAGGCACCCTGGTGCTTGGGACCTGTGCAGACTCCATGGCCGTGAGCCTTGCCCTCGTCCCAGCCACCGCAATAGGTGCCACCATCCTCAAAATCGAAGCGACCGCCGCTCATCGGAGCACGCTTGATGCCGGCGGTGCCAGCGGCCTGGGCAGCGGCATAGGCGGCCATGTCAGCGCCATTTTGTTGCAGCTGTTGCTGTTGATGTTGTTGCTGTAGCTGTTGTTGTTGCTGCTGCTGATTTAGCTGATGTTGTTGTTGCGTGAGATGGTCAGCTTGTTGCATGCTCGATGTTTGTTGATCGTGCTGTTCTTGTTGTTATTGTTGATGTTTTCTACTAATGTTTACAATTTAGTGTTGTTGACGATTTGAGCTTTTTATGCTTTCGTATGCTGCACATTGATTTACTGCTCAATTGTTGTTGCTTTTGCTGCTCTTGTTGCTGTTGCTTCATTTGTTTATATTTTTGATTTTTGTTTCAGTTAAATTTAACTTTTTGTGCTATTTTCTATTCGTTTCGCTTAGTTTCGTTTTTATTATTAGTAATTTGTGTTTGCTACGTATTTAATTAGTTTGATTTATTTATTTTTGTTGACTAGCTTAAAGTTAGTTCTGTTGAAGGGGGCAGGCAGGGACTTGGATTTTTGAATAGTTAATTTGTTGATTTTTTCACTGAAACGCGAAAGTTACAATTTGTTTTCCCTTCTCTTTTGGTTTGGTTTTGATTCTGTTTGGTTAGTTGCCTTTGAATTAACTTTTGCTATGACCTGTTCAAGTTTCAATCTCAGACATCTCAAAGTGTAGATATTTTATGCTAATATCGTAGGCCATCATTGGATAAGCTGCAAGGCTATAAGGAAAGTTATTATTAGTTACTAGGTATTTTAAATATTTTTTGGTTAGGTGTCATGTTAATGGTTATCCATTATATACAGGGGTGCTCCATAAAGCTCTAGCAACCCAAAAGCAATTAAAAGCAATTTTTGGTGTTCACAATCAAGCAACCACTGCTTTCAAATGTGAAAAAACTATTTCAACCTTTAAATAAACTTAAAATGTATTTAATTCAATTTAAATAACTAATACAAATAATCAGTTGTTTAAAAAAGCAATTGTCGGCAAAAGATCTAAGGCTGTGTGGAACACCCCTGATTGACATAATCCACTTAAGTTTTATTCAGAAATCATTGGGAATGGGAAGTGATATATGGATAAGTGCCATTAACAGTCTCAAAAGTATATATCCTTATAATATATATCCTTATAAAATTATCAGCGTAATTAAATGAATATTTACTGTCAAATTGCATTATGTATTCAGTTGACATCTTAAGAATGGTTTTCCTTTGTAAACAGTCCATACAGTCAATTTTTGCATATTCGAAAATGATTTATAACGAAATGATTTATTGATTTCAATCTGTCATGATTTTTTGAGAAATTTTTTAAGGCACGCGGGACTAAAATGTTTATAATCAAATCTATTGGACCCAGAAAGAAAAGAACTATGAAGCATTACCTCAAAGTAAAGTTGAAATGAGGTTGTTGTTCTGATATTTTGTTGATGAAGATTAAAATGATGTCAATGATGTGAAATGTATTTTGTGCAATTGCAAAATTAATCACAAATACAATGTGCTTGCTGTTTGCCTAGTCGTTTGTTAACAACAAAAACGATTTGCATTGCAGTTTTGCTTGGCACAGCGGCAATCCAAATTTTAGATATAACTCAGCATCGGATCGTATATACAATATCGCCATGCTTATATGTATGTATGTATATATGTATACATTCATCTGTGTATGTTGGTGTTTATATGTGTGCATGTACTCGCTCAAATGAGCAACGTCAAAGACGAACAACAACAACTTGAGAATTCTCATTGGGTGGGTGTCGGCTGCATGTTGCCTTTACGCTCAGCTGATTGTCCATTGAGTTGGCCACTCGTTACTCATTACTCATTACTCTTTGGCAGCAGCTCCCTTTGGGTACAGCTAGTTGCTGGCACTCGTTGTTTTGTTTGATTGCACGTATGCACGATAGTAGTAATAAAATATTATAAATATTGCATAGAAGCACACAAATGCCATGCACATCACTTGCAAAGTTTTCATTTTGTTTATCGATGTTTTCCTATTGTAGTTATAATTGTAGATGTTGTAGCATTTGATTCTCTGTGGGTTTTTTGTGGTTTTGCCAAGCTCTTTTTTACTGCCTCGTAATTATTTATGTTGCCATGCCTTTGCCTTTTGTCTGTTTCTATATCTTTATCTTTAGCGGATTGGCCATGTGTTAATCATATTTATACTCTTGCAGAGGGTACTATAATTTTGTCACGAAAAGTGTAACGCATTGAAGGAGATGTGGCAGACTCCATAAAGTAAATATATTATATAGTCTGGTATAGTTTAAAACAATACTGACTAAATTTGGATAAAATCGGACTACTATATAATATATCGAAGTTTAAATGCATGTTTCTGAAAGGCGCGCAAAAGATAGCTTGTTATATTTATACCCTTGCAGAGGGTATTATAATTTTGCCCCGAAATGTGTAACGCATTGAAAGAGTCCTCACAGACCCCATAAAGTATATATATTCTTGATCAGGGCGACGAGGTGAGTCGATGTAGCCATTTCCGTCTGTCCGTCTGTCTGTTTCTATGCAAACTAGTCTCTCGGTTTTGAAGGTATCTTGATGAAACTTGGTACAGGTCCGTCTTTTTACGGCACGCAGTACATACGTCAGAGCCGGCTGGATCAGATCACTGTATCGTATAGCTGCAATAGGAACGATCGGTTCGGAATCAACATTTTTGTTTATCAATATATATCAACCAAACAGATTGTGTGTTTGATACTGTTTCATATATCCTTACGAAATCTGGCTCATATCGGACAACTATATCAACTATAGGAACGATCGGTTCGAAATTGATATTTAGTATGAAACACTTATTTGTTTCTTAAGATAACATAACTTAACTCACAGATTGTGTGTTTGATATAGTTTCAAACAGCCTGACCAAATTTGGTGCAAATCGGATTACTAGATCATATAGCTGCGATCGGTTCGAAATCAACGTCTAACAAATTTTGTAAAAAATCGGACGGCTTATGCAAATCTATGCAAGGGTATCCAAACTTTGGCTCGCCAAAGTTAGCTTGCGCTATAATTAATTTTAATTTTTTTAAGGAAACAAACTTAATTGCAGATTCTACTTTGTCTTACCCAGTCAAGTCTTTTTAGACCCAGTACTTTAAAAAAGTACAAATGGGTCTATTAAGTTTGTGCAAAAAAAAATGTGCGTAAAGCAGGCCATCCACTATAGAATTTGTTCGAAAACATGTTGTCGCACATGAATTTCATTTGCCCACCAACTAGAGCGAACATTTCTCCGAACACAACAAAGATAGAATCATTTCTATTCTCTTCGAACACAACGTCGAACACGAAATGTCGAACAGAACACTACCACCAACGACGAACATTTCGTCGAACACATCATGTTTGCCAAACAAATTCTATCGTGGATGGCATGCTTAACAGGCAGACCCCATAAAGTATATATATTCTTGATCAGCGTCAACAGCCGAGTCGATATAGCCATGTCCGTCTGTCTGTCTGTCTGTCTGTCTGTCTGTCCCTTTTTTGAACACCTAGATCTCAGAGACTATAAGAGCTAGAGCCACCAAATTTGGCATGTAGGTTCATCTATATCTTGCATTGATCAAGTTTGTTTTAGATTTTTGCCACGTCCCCTCCGCCCCTAGAAATTGAAAAACTCCACTGTAATATTAATAAAATGTTTTATAGTCATGACTCTCATCGTCTCGTATAACAAATCTGTTATCGATGCTGATTAAAATTTTAGATATTCGGAAGTATAATGTTATTATAAAGGTAAAAATAGAGATTGTCAAAGGCCTAAAAAAAAAGTTATCATTCAGTTGGGAGAGCCTGACAGTAGAATACCCTGTGGTACAAAAGAACGCCACTCAAATTTTCGTCTAATTATATTTGTGTTTTGTATTTGTGCTGTCTGCGGAACTATTTTTGAAAGACTTAGCTACAATAAGCACGTTATTTTCAAAACAAACTAAATAAAAACTTGAAAAACTATTTTTAAATGTATAAATAAAATAAAAAAAAATGCAGTAAGCTACAGTGGAGCAAGCTCGACAGTAGGAGACCCAGTACTTTTTGAGTGCAAAGCGTTTACTACATTGTTCTTGAATGTTGCGTTCCATGCAATAGATGGCGCCACTACGAAATAAGTTAACACAGAGGTCGCTAGCGTCTCTTCTTCTTCATTTTGCCCGTAACATTGTTAGTTGAATAACTTCCGCGTTTATCATCCGATTGGAATGAAATTTTCTGGACAGGTTTGGACCATAATGCATACTATATGTACCAAAAATCAAGGCGCTAGCTTTAAAGGTTCTCTTGTAATTCGTCTTTAAAATTTTGTTTTTCAGGGGCGGAGAGGGGCGTGGCAAATATCTAAAACAAACTTGATCAATGCAAGATATAGATGAACGTACATGCCAAATTTGGTGTCTCTAGCTCTTATAGTCTCTGAGATCTAGGAACTCAAAAAGGGACAGACAGACAGACAGACAGACAGACGGACATGGCTATATCGACTCGGCTGTTGATGCTGATCAAGAATATATATACTTTATGGGGTCTGCCACGCCTCCTTCTGCCTGTTACGCACATTTGCACAAACGTAATAGACCCATTTGTACTTTTTAAAGTACTGGGTCTAAAAATGCACTAAGCTACAGTGGAGCAAGCTCGACAGTAGGAGACCCAGTACTTTTTGAGTGCAAAGCGTTCACTAGATTGCTTTTCAATGTTGCGTACCATTCAATAGATGGCGCCACTTCATAAACATAGAGGTCGCTGGCGTCTCTTCTTCTTCCTTTTGCCCGTAACATTGTTAGTTGAATTACTTTCGCGTTTATCATCCGATTTGAATGAAATTTGGTGGACTGGTTTGGACTATAGTGTTTATTATATGTACCATAAATAAAGGCGCTAGCACTAAAGGGGCTCTTGTAATTCGACTTCGAAGTTTTGTATTTCAATTTCCGGGGGCGGAGGTGGGCGTGGCAAAAATCTAAAACAAACTTGATCAATGCAAGATATAGATAAACCTACATGCCAAATTTGGTGTCTCTAGCTCTTATAGTCTCTGAGATCTAGGAACTCAAAAAAGGGACAGACAGACAGACGGACAGACGGACAGACAGACAGACAGACGGACATGGCTATATCGACTCGGCTGTTGATGCTGATCAATAATATATATAATTTATGGGGTCTGCCACGCCTCTTTCTGCCTGTTACGCACATTTTTTTGCACAAACTTAATAGACCCATTTGTACTTTTTTAAAGTACTGGGTCTAATAAGAAAAGAATTTGGGATTTGAACCACGATCTGCCTACTCGGCACCTCTACCATCTAAACAGAGATAACTCGAAAGAGGGAGAGAACGCGATAACTAACTCTTACACAGCGCGCACTTACATGCATATGTATGTACATATGTACATAAGTATACATGCATTAAACAAAAAAGCAAAGCGGGCAACAACAAACACATTGAATTAAAGAATTAAATAATTGCTTCTATGTTCCGTGTTTATTATCCGATCTTGATTAAATTTTCTGGGTAGGTCCGGACTCTATTAATCATTATACATGCCAAGTCTCAATTCTGTAGCTGCAACATTGGTTAAGTTATTCGTGTTTTTCTTATTTGTGGGCGAAGGGGGCGTGGCATCCGAAATTTGAAATAAACTTAATCTGCGTGCAAATATAAGAATTTTTTTTATATTCTTTCGTTCATACGGACAGACAGACCGACGGACAGACGGACATGGCTATATCGACTCAGTTTGTCGCCCTGATCAAGAATATATATACTTTATGGGGTCTTCCACGCCTCTATCTGCTTGTTACATACTTTTTTTGAACAATCTTATTTTACCCCATAGGGTATAAGATGTGAAATTGATTTTGTATTTTCATGTGAATTGTTGAAGAAAAATCAAGGACTTGGAATACACAAAATCAAAGAAAAAGAAGAAAGAAAAAATGTAATTATTACTAAGAACATTTTTAAAATTAGTGCAAGTCTTAGCAAAGCTTATACTACCCCTGTCAACTGATTTTATTTGGCCTTTGCATCCAAAAACAAAGCTAAAGGGTATACTTATGCCAAGTTGAAACAAGGGCTGCAACGACAATCACAATATGTATCTTGCCTGGCAGGAAACATACTCTTGGCCCAGATTGTGTATACGCCATGATGCTGCCTCTCAGTACGAGAACCTAATGTGTTGCGATAAGGCGTTGCGATATCGATAGGGTGGTTAAATCAGAGCTCCACCGAAAATTGTTTATTTGTTATTAGTTTTTTTTCGCTATGTTGCAAATAATTATTGCCAGAAGACAAGAAGTCAGATAGAAAGAGCGCAATTAACGAAAATGAGTTAAAAATGAGAGCGGATGCAGTGCTTTGGCAGGCTTATCACACGGTTGAGTGGCATTTGTGTGTGTGTGTTTGTGAGTGTGTGTTTGGGCCAACAAAAGAATATATTTAAATCCACCGCAGAACAAACAACACAAATTTGACATTACTTCGAAATTTAGTGTGGAATGTTGTTATTTTTGCAATTAACAAGAATTTTTCAAGGGTCAAATTTAAACACAACGTAATTTAATAAATATAAAAATACATTGAAATTGATTAAAAACTTGATTTGAAAATATTTCTTTGAAGTATCGACTTGTTTAATTATAATTTTTAAAGCTATTTATTTATTTGCTTACTTCTAACTTTTCAGGTTATATTTTGCTGTGAGTGTATTCGATTTCTTTTTAAATTGCAACACTATTTATTCAACATGGCTATTCTTAAAATTACCGCAAACATTTCGGCCACTTTTTCTTATTTTTTTGTGGTTCTGTTTCTTGTTTTATTGTTCTCTTGCGGATGCCATACAAATGAAACGAAATTAGACAAAACAAAACGAAATCAAATTTGAATTTCAATTCTTCTTAGGCTTTTGTTATTAATAGCAAAATACACACACCGAGCAGAGCACAGTCGAGAGACGAATGTTTTAAGAGGAGAATGTAGAGAGGAAGGGAATAATACTAGTGTTGCCTGCGTTACGGTTGCTGTATCTAGCTGCCAATGTTATTTTGTTTAAACATTAATGATGATGAAAACGCACGCATCAGGAGTGCATATGCCATATGTTGGTATTCGCACTTGGAAAGCTTTTATTCATCTTATTCTGCAATTTCTCCTTACTCTTCTCTTTCTTCTTCTCTTGTTCTGTTTTAAACAAATTCAATTATGCTATAGAAACTTTGGGAATTGTCGAGACAAAAGCGTAGCATAAACAGTTATACGGTCAAAACGAAATTTACTTATTCACTAGAATGGAAGGCGAATATCTAAACAAAAATAAGTTTTAATAGAACAGAAATGGAGCTAATTTGGACCTCACTTAAATACTTTTTATCGAGTAAAATAGTAAAACCTTTAATTATATGAAAAATAAAAAGCCCTAAAATATTTTTTGACAAGAAATTCATATTTAAGAATATAATGCTAACCATTTTATTTGTGCAATAATCTCGGAGATTTTTCAAATATTTACAGCAATAATCGCCTTCAATGTAAACTTGGAAACTGAAAGAATTTGTCCTGATGAAATAGAAACTGCTTTACAAAACTTTGTTTATAAGCCTTAATAAAATTGCTATTTAATTTATTATTTTAATGTTTGTTTTAATCTTTATGACACTTAAGCGGTTACTACATATTTTTATTTAAACTAATAAAGTAATATGTATAAACTAGTTAATAGTAATAAAAAAAAATTATTGTTTCATATTTGATTATATTAATATTAATCATAAAAAAATGCAGTAAGCTACAGTGGAGCAAGCTCGACAGTAGGAGACCCAGTACTTTTTGAGTGCAAAGCCTTAACTATCAATCCCATTCAATAAATGGCGATACTACGAACAGTTGATAAACAGATAGTTCGCTAGCGTCTCTTCTTCTTCCTTTTGCTCGTAACTTTGTTAGTTGAATATCTTCCGCGTTTATTATCCGATTGGAATGAAATTCTCTGGACAGATTTGGACAATAGTGTGTATTATATGTACCAAAAATTAAGGCGCTAGCTTTAAAGCTTCTCTCGTAATTCGACTTCAAAATTTTATTTTTCAATTTCCGGGGGCGGAGAGGGGCGTGGCAAAAATATAAAACAAACTCGTTCAATGCAAGATAAAGATGAACGTACATGCCAAATTTGGTCTCTCTAGCTTTTATAGTCTCTGAGATCTAGGCGACACAAAAAGGGACAGACAGACAGACGGACAGACGGACGGACGGACAGACGGACATCGCTATATCGGCTCGGCTGTTGATGCTGATCAAGAATATATATACTTTATGGGGTCTGCCACGCCTCCTTCTGCCTGTTACGCACATTTTTTTGCACAAACGTAATAGACCCATTTGTACTTTTTTAAAGTACTGGGTCTAATTAAATACATATTATGAAAACAAAACTCCTCAAGCTATATACATATATGCATATGGTACAACTTTAAAAAGAATGTCCGATTGTATGAGAAGTATACGCAATCATATGGTCTACCACAGCCCAGGCATCTGTCCAACTTTATCACAGAGTGCTCTCTCGAGCTGGTCTGATAAAGGCATTTACGTATGTGCATTTATTTATAAACAAGCAGCAGCCGCATGTATCATTGTTATTTTAAAAATTGCTGGCTGCCAAACGACCAAAGGAAAATAAATAAAATACGCTTTGGTCGAAACAAAAAACAAATGAAGAAAGCGAATACTCGTAATATTATTTAACTGTATTCTAGGTGCTTTGGCAAATGCTATTTCATTTTGGCGAAGCAGAAAATGCCTCTATCTCTGGTTCTGTTTCTGTTTCATTTGCTGTCTCGGCTAAGACAAAAATTAAATAATAGTCCTATGACTGACGTCGTTGTCGATGCCGATGCCGATGCCGATGTCGATGATGATATAGATAGATAGAGAAGGAAGGGGACGAAAAGGAATGACGGCAGGGTCTGACTGTCAGTCGTCAGTGTCGACAATTCCTAAAAGCGTTTTGCCCTTTGTGTGTTTTGTACACTGAATTTACTATTTTGTTTTACTAGTTCAAGATAGCGACTGCATTTCAATCAATCTCTACTGCACTCTTATACAAAAACATACACAGATACACAAACACACAAACGCACACTCTCCCGCACACACACACACATTTAAAGCGACACGCAGCATTCAGTTTTTGGTATTTTTAGCATATTTTTTCGTACAACGCGCACTATTTCGTATATTATATGGTCGACGAAGGCAGGCAACATATTCTCTAAATTGAAATTATTTATAGGTTCACATAAATTAAGTATTAACACCCCGAACAGCTATGTTCTAGCTACTGTAGTTATCGTTGTAGTTGTAGTTGTTGGTGCGTGTGGTACCAGTTTTCTGCACTCCCTCTCTTTTAATTGACACACATTTTTGGGAAGATCGATTGATTTCATTTTGCGAAGTCAAAATATTAATATTGAATATTTTATTTTCCATTATATTATTATTTCAATTCTATTCAAATACAGCCGATTTTTTTTTTTTTAATTCCGAATACTATTTCGATATTGTTACCATTGATTGAAATTTTTTTTTGTTACCTTCATTAATGTTTTATATACTGAACACAATATTAGTCTTCGACTATTTTCGATTTTTTTTTAACTACATGATATTCATTTGAATATTCTGTTATTTAGTATATTATTTATTAATAAATTATTATTATAATTTGACAACTTTTTTAAAAACACATTTTAAAAACTTTTGTGTTAATTATTCTTTTTATTAATATTTATTATTGATCTGCTAAGCATAGTCGAAGAAAAGATTCATTGCTGTAATTGTAAATTGCTTATCAATAGAAGCACATTAAAAACTTAAGATAAATACACAATATTACATATAAATTATTTTTTCACTCAAATTTAATTTTTAAAGTGCTTTGACTTATTTTGCAGATACTGCTAATAGATTTCACTTTTGATTAAACACACATTTTTGTTCAAGCTAAATTCGCTCGTACATAACTCTTTCTATATTTGATTTTATTTTTTAATAGGTAGTTAACTCTTTTCAATTAAATTTGTTGTTGTTTGCTGCGTGTATTTATTTTGTTTTATAACTTATTCAACGCAACGAATTTTTGCCAACACACTCACTTATACGATATATGCATGTACATACGTATATGAATATATAGTATATGGAAAATCATACACACACACTCACGCAGATACGTACACACGCATAGAATAACTCGGGCAAATTGTTAAAAAATGTGAGCATTTTTGTGTTTGGCCGCACACACGCGTTAAAAATAGCAAAAAGCAAAGGCGTTTTTTAGAAGACGTTGAGAAAATCCCGTGCCTTGAAAACGTTTTTATTTCCAAACGTCGCGGCGTAGCGTCGCTGACAACGGCAACGAATGGAAATGACAACGGCAACGTCAACTTCGACGACAACGACAACGCCGAGGAAGATTCTGAGGTTGTCGAGATGAGCGAGAACACCGAACGGAACGCACGAACGGCGGCTATCGACTGGCTGGGAAATGGGAAAACGCAATCGCTGCCCGCGATCATACGCCGCGCAGTAATGACAAAAAAAGAAAGAGCAGAGAAAGGTTTTTGTTTTTGTCCTTTTTTTTGGCTGGGCTCACAGAGCGTATGTGTGATGTTTTATTGGCGTTGCGTATACGCCTAGTAAAACTAACTCTTATTCAGCGGGGGCAGTAAATCGGCGCAACATTGAGCGACACGCGGACACGTCCAAACGCCAAACGTCCGCAAAACGAAAAGAAAATCCCAATATCTAGTTTTCTCACAATTCTGTGTGTTTGCGAGCTGTTTTCGGGGACACGCTGAATTCATTCGATCAGCGACAGGCACTGGAAAGCGACAGAGCTACAAAGCAACAAAGAGGCTTTAGAAATTCATTTGCTCTCTTTCTTCTTCCTCTTACTGAGTTCTCTCTCTGTCTATCTCTCTCTAAGAGTTTCTCATCCTCGTGGCAGTTTTTCTCTCAAACAGCTGTTGCCAATTGTTGGCTCTGTATTTATGTGTAATTTTTGGGCACAAATTAATATGCCCACTCGTACATAATATTGACATAAAAATATGAATGAATGGCCGGTGGCATTCACCGATCTCAACGAATACACATGCGTGTATCTATGTGTATTTATAAATATATGTACACACATACATTATGACGCTTTGTTTGCCTTGCCAGGTAATTGGCTAAATGACAGGCAAGTAATGTGGGGGGCTGAGTCATAAATTGAAATGGACAACAGCTTGACTTGTAGAGGGAGTGTTATATCTGTGACCGCGCATTACTTATATCATGTATACATGTGTGTATCGGCAGTATTGCTATTAATTTTATGGTAAGACACCTCTAACTTACCTGGCCAACAGTCCACTTACAGGTGCAGTTTATTTCTTCTGTATTTTCATAACTGTTACAAAGTAGCACACTCAGGGCCACTTATCCCTACTCTTATCACCCACTTAATGACACCATCAGACAGTCAACTAGTCAGCAAGTCAGCTCGTCGCATGTGTTCTACTTTTAATGTCTGTTGTCTGTCTGTTGCAGCTAAATGCAATTACCCCACATAAATTCATGTCTTAAATTGTGCCATTATAAAATAAAAGCCACAAAACCTGTTAATACTTGACCCTTTTCGTGGTGAATACTTTGAAGGGACAGCTCCGAAGCCACAACGCCCCCAGAACTCAATGGAGGACACCCTACACAACATACAAGGGTGCACGCAATTGGGCGATCCAGAAAGCGCAGTTGCTCTTTAACCTAGTAAATTATATATATTATTATTATACATATGGGCATTTCCAAAATCGCGCTCGGGACATTCTTACGCATTCAAAGTAAGAAAACGGTAAAAAGGAAACGTTTTTTTCTGATGAAAGGCCTAACTTATAGCATTTTATTAACTCTTTCATTGGTGCAAAGATTGATTTTGGGTTTCATTTCATTTTTAAGATAATAGCAAAATTCAAGTGATTCTCACGGGACACGAAACAGAAGTGTCTTGTTAGGTCAACCAATTCAAACGCCAATTTCAGCGAATCCAGAGGCAATATTTTAATGCAACTACTTTTAAACTCTTGTGCATTGATGCCTCTTAAAAATGGTTATGATTTTTATCAACGATGACTTGCATTTCTTTTACAAAATTTGTCTATTAAGTTTGCGCAAAAAAAACAACAGCCGAGTCGATATAGGCATGTCCGACTGTCTGTCCGTCTGTCAGTCTGTCCGATTTTTGAGTTCCTAGATGTCAGAGATAAGATCTATAAGAGCTAGAGATACCAAATTTGGCATGTAGAATGTATCTTGCATTGATCAAGTTTGTTTTAGATTTTTGCCACCCCCCTCTCCGGCGCTAGAAGTTGAAACACAAAATTTTAAAGACGAATTACAAGAAAAGCAGTAAAACTAGCACCTTGATTTTTGATATTATATATAATACACACTATCGTCCGAACCTGTCCTGAATTTTATTCCAATCGGATGATAAGCGCGGAAGTTATTCAACTAACAATGTTACGGGCAAAAGGAAGAAAAGAGACGCCAGCAACCTATGTTTATCAACTGATATCTTCGTAGTGGCGCCATCTATTGAATGGTACGCATCATTGAAGAACACTCAAAAAGTACTGGGTCTCCTACTGTCGAGCTTGCTCCACTGTAGGTTACTCCGTTATTGTACCCTCCTCAGAGGGTAAAATAATTTTTCCCGAAATGTGTAACGCAATGAAGGAGGCCTCACAGCCCCCACGAGCGACGATATAGCCATGTCTGTCTGTCCGTCTATCCGTGCAAACTAGTCTCTGAGTTTTAAATCTATGTATCTTGATGAAACTTGGTACAGGTCCGTCTTTTTGCTGCACGCAGTTCATATATCGGAATCGGCCGGATCGGATAACTATATCATATAGCTTTCATATGAACGATCGGTTCGAAATAAATATTTAGCAAGAAAAACTTTTTTGTCTCTCAAGATTTCTCAACCAAATTTGCAGATTGTTTGTTCGATATATCCTTTCCAAATTTGGTTCAAATCGGAAATCAATATCATATAGCTGCCATAGGAACGATCGTTTCGAAATCAACATTTAACAAATTTTGTAAAAAATCTGACGGCTTACATATGGCACTGCAAGGGTATTCAAACTTTGGCGCGTCAAAGTTAGCTTGCGCTATATTTATTTTTAGACCCAGTACTTTGAAAAAGTTCAAATGGGTCTATTACGTTTGTGCAAATGTGCGTAACAGGCAGAAGGAGGTGTGGCAGACCCCATAAAGTATATATATTCTTGATCAGCATCAACAGCCGAGTCGATATAGCCATGTCCGTCTGTCCGTCTGTCTGTCCGTCTGTCCCTTTTTGTGTCGCCTAGATCTCAGAGACTATAAGAGCTAGAGACACCAAATTTGGCATGTAGGTTCATCTATATCTCCCATTGATCAAGTTTTTTTGGATTTTTGCCACGCCCCCCTCCGCCCCTGGAAATTGAAATACAAAATTTCTAAGTCGAATTACAAGAGCACCTTTGATGCTAGCGCCTTGGTTTTTTGTATATATAATAAACACTAAAGTCCAAACCTTTCCTGAAAATTTCATTCCAATCGGATAATAATAAAGTTATTCAACTAACAATGTTACGTTCAAAAGGAAGAAGAAGAGACGCTAGCGACCTATCTGTTTATCAACATATCTTCGTAGTGGCGTTATCTATTGAATGGAACGCAACATTGATGAACAGTCTATAGTGAACGGTTTGCACTCAAAAAGTACTGGGTCTCCTACTGTCGATCATGCTCTACTGTAGCTTACTGCATTTTTATAATTGATACAATGGCTCTCAGTAACATATTTTAGCATGAACCGCGAGCACTGTCTCTAAAAGTGTGGACTTAAAGCTGAAGAACAGTTTTGCTTCCAAAATTAAATTTCGGATAAAAAATATTGGCTACGATATTTTCGATATTAGTGTTTGGATAATTTACTTTCTAGCTTTAATACCAAATCTGTTGTTTAACTTAATTTTTAACTAAAGAGAGTTCAGTTATGCTTAACTCAATGATAAACCAATCCCTAGCAAGAGAAAGCATAGAACACTATTTTAAAATTCGAAATTTTTTAAATAATTATTTTTAACTCCACATTTTCTTTAAGATTCTTTCTAGTTATTTAGAAACTAAGTTTCATAATTCAACAAATTTATAAAATTGTATAAATAAGTAAATAAATATAAATAATTTATTAAACATTGTCTTTATTGCACTCTTCAGTTGGTTATAGTTCTACTGCAAAAGTTTATTTTTGGGTGCAGTATGCCACAGTAGATTTATTGTAGTTTCTTATTTTATTTCCTCTGCGTTCGCATCGACTTCATTGTTGTTATATACCACACGCAATGGCCATCGAAGCCAGTGGTCGGTCAGTGAGCAACCGCCCAGAGCTCAAAGTAGAGACGGGACGACTTTAAAGTCGTTGACAAATTTAGGGGAGAGAGTAAAGTAAAAAGAAAGAAGAAGAGAAAGGGGTTGTAGGCGATAGAAAAGGAGTTCTATAAGTTTCGCTCCTTTACCATTCTGTTTGGCCTGCCAATGCAGACCATACCACACTAACATAATAAAATAATTGTCTGTGTATATAGACTGACAGTGGGTTGCTCAGACAGTCTGGATTACGGCCTACCTGACTCTGTGGCTGACAGTATGTCAGAAAATGTCAGATGTTATGTTTTCTGTATAAATATCATTATATGGTTGACTTATTGTATGCAACACAATAAATTTATAATTGTATCTCAAAGGGGAAAGCATTTTTCCTCGCTGGAGATCATTCAGGAAATACAATAAACAATAATAAGGAGCATGAACCCCTCTGTTATGGGAACTGTGGCATCGACCATCTTCATATCTTCCAAATGTTCAAATTGCTTTGTTCCTTGGCCTTCGGAATTTGTTAGCCACGTGCCTGAAATTCAAGTACTTGGCCTATTCAAATTACGCCAAATTTATGAATTGTAATGTTTTTATAATTTAATTTTGAAAGCTTTTCATGTTAGGCACATTCCTGGCTCTATCATCTTTCGATTTCTTGTAGACGTTTAATTTGTTTTTCATCTTCGACAGACACAGTCAGCCATCATTTCCATGAATCATACTCATACGAGAACTCATAAAAAACTTTTGACGAACCATAAAAAGTATTTCGGTAGTCTCATATATAATCAGACCGTGTGATTTAACGTCAGTTTGTGAAGTTATATCATAAGCTGGTAGATGAATTAACTACGGGAGTGAGAGAGAAAATGAGGGAGAGATCAATTTGTTATGCGTCAAAGTTCGCTAAGGATAACAAATGCTCTCTTTTTGAAATGCATCTATTCGCTTTCTTATATCGCCATCTTACATTTATATACTCGATATATTAAATTTTATTGAAATATTTAATTATTTATTTTATTTTAAAATAAACTTTAATCTTATATTATTATGATGAATAGTTAATATATTGCATACGCCATAAATTCCATTCACAATCACATTTATCGAAAGAGTATTAATTATAGAACCACATCTTGTAGTTGGATCGATATCAAACAGCGTTCAAGCCAACTTGAAATCAGGCCAAGACGCAAACGCTGCGATTCGTGCAGCTGTTGACTTGAAATGCATAGAGAACGCACTAGAAAAAAATCCGATATAAATAATGAAATATGTATGCATATGTGAAGTGTGTGTATTTGGCAACGAAGGCGTGGCATTTATTATTGTGTCAAATACAAAAGGATTGAAAGCCAACACACGCACACCCTCAAAGACATATATGTCGTTAAAGGGCCGGTGAATGCAAGCAGGGCGGCGTAATAACAATAACGAGAACAACGAACAACAATTTAAGGATGATCTAAGTGAATACACATGCAAACAGACACACGTACTGATATATGTATTTATGTCTACATATATATGTAAAAGTGTTTGTATATTTAGTAGGGACTGTCCTGTGCTGCGTTGTTCTGGCCGCTTTGATTGGCGCGATAAGCACAAAAGCCGCAAGACAAAAGCCAAGAAAAATCGACAACAACTTGCGCGTTAAGTGTTTATGGGATAATACGTATAATGTGCACATATTTAGATATGTGTGTGTGTGTGTTTATGTGTGAGCCAAAGATTACAGCAACAGCAAAAGCATAACACTTAAGAAAAGGAAGCAAAACCTAAGCTTAGATACGCGTACTTACAGATACTAAGTACGTATATATATAGCCCATATATATATGAAAACGTATTTAAAGCGTCCTGTTGTGTGATGACACCAGAAAAAGAGGAGGTCAGTGAGTAAAAGAGAGAGAAAGAGAGAGAGTGAGAGAGAGAGAGAGATAGAGAGGAAGAGAGACCCAGATCGAGCCCCCATTGGGGCAGATACGGATGTGCATGCCGAATTTGTTTAAACAGCGACAGCATTTGAAATTGGGTTACTCTCGGGTGTTATATAAAGCCTTGGCAAGAAAACATGTGTAGTGTGTAGTTGTAGTTGTGTGTGCGTTTGTCTGACACATACATAAATCTTTACGAATATGCAGCGTCGTGGCACGCACTAAGCAACAACAAACAGCAATGTCATGGCGGGCACATGAATCACTTCGAAGGGAGAGGGAACCCCACATGAACAAGTCAAAGGCCATTGCAAATGTAAACTTGAAGAAGGCCAACATTCATATTATATACCCAAGGCTAAAATTTACCAAAAACTAAATCGTTTTTCAAGTAAAATTTTCAGGACCCAGCAAATTTACAGTCCTTTGGCGTCAAGTAAAAATGTGGAGGTTACGAAATAAGCAGCGTTTGGGAAAGCTCAACCAAAGCGACAGCATAAAATATAATTACAAGTACAATTGGGAAAACTAATGGAATAACTTCCGCGTTTATCAACTGATTGGAATGCCAGGTTTTTCAGGACAGGTTTGGACTATAGTGAGTATTATATATACCAAAAATATAGCGCAAGCTAACTTTGGCGCGCCAAAGTTTGAATACCCTTGCAGTGCCCTGCGTAAGCCGTCAGATTTTTTAGAAAATTTGTTAAAGGTTGATTTTGAACCGATCGTTCCTATGGCAGCTATATGATATAGTTGTCCGATTTACACCAAATTTGGTCAGCTTGTTTAAAACTTAATCAAACAGACAATGTGTATATTTGGTTGAGATATTTTGAGAAGCAAAAAAGGTTTTCATACCAAATGTTGTTTTCGAACCGATCGTTCCTATGGCAGCAATATGATATAGTAGTCCGATTTACACCAAATTTGGTCAGCCCGATTAAAACTTAATCAAACACACAATGTGTATATTTGGTTGAGATATTTTGAGAAACAAAAAAGTTGTTCATACTAAATGTTGTTTTCGAAACGATCGTTCCTATGGCAGCTATATGATATAGTTGTCCGATTTACACCAAATTTGGTCAGCCTGTTTAAAACTTAATTAAACACATAATTTGTATATTTGGTTGAGATATCTTGAGAAACAAAAAAGTTTTTCATACTTAATGTTTATTTCCAACCGATCGTTCCTATGGCAGCTATATGATATAGTTATCCGATCCGGCCGGTTCCGACATATGTACTGCGTGCAGCAAAAAGACGGACCTGTACCAAGTTTCATCAAGATAGCTTCAAAACTGAGAGACTAGTTTGCATAGAAACAGACGGACGGACAGACAGGCAGACAGACAGACGGACAGACGGACAGACGGAAATGGCTATATCGACTCAGCTCGTCGCCCTGATCAAGAATATATATACTTTATGGGTTCTGTGAGGCCTCTTTCAATGCGTTACACATTTCGGGGCAAAATTATAATACCCTCTACAAGGGTATAAATATGGCGCAAGCTGCAGACTTGAGATTTAGCACATGTGATGATTAGAAGGGTCCGGACCGATCGTTAATTTAAAATTTTGGATGGGCCATCCCCTTCTCCCACAAATCGCAAAAATCATATATATTGTCATGTCTGTCTGTTCCTTTTTTGGGTTCCTAGATATCAGAGACTATAAGTGCTAGAGAAACCAAGCTTAGCATGTAAGTTCATCCTGCATTGATCAAGTTTTTTTTTAATTTCGCCGCGCATTCCTCCGCCACCGTAATTCCAAAGTCGAATTACAAAAGCACCTTTAGTTTTAGCGATCTTATTTTTGGTACATATAATATACACTGTTGTCTGAACCATTCCAATTGGATGAGCATCTGCTGCACTAGTGGACAAACAAAGCCCAACCACACAAATCTTTGGCTTGTACCAGCAAATCTTGGTCAGTGGTGTTAGCCTGATACAAGTGCACAGTGCAACAAAAGCGAACAAGCAGGCTAACAAATATACTGGAAAAGAGACAAATGGACAAACAGACAAACTGGTCGCACATTCAATTTAAAATTTCCTGTCGTCGACAAATGCAAGGACACTATGAAACAGAGAAAAAACAAGAGAAAAAGACATGGAGGGGGAAAAGAGACTGACGGAGACGCTGGCGAAATGACAAACAGGAGGCGCACACTGAGTGAGCTGGAAAACTGTGCAAAGAGCACACGGGATATCCGTTTCCTTTCTAACAAGTGCCATCCTAAATACAGATACATACACATATAGACAGAGTCACAGAGTTGCAATGAAGCGCAGTTTGCAGTCGCTTCCGGTTTCAGCAATATGTGTATATATACAGACCTAGGAACACTCACTTTGCAGGAGAGGCTTGGAGAAGAGGGTGTTGGATGTTGCCGGTTACTGGCTATAAAAATATATATTACTCATACGCCGTGGGGTACCAAATAACAACACCATGAGACAGCGATGGCTGCAACTGTGGTAGAGAGGAGGCTCAGTCGTGTTCACTCAGAAAATTTTTGTTATTTCGATTTCTTTATCGAAAATCAGCTAATTTGATGAAATATTCATACTGTACTGGTTGGTATGAGAAGAGGCATGTAAATTTATAAGCGGAAGGCAGGGAGAAAATGAAAAGAAGGGAGTGTTATTTAAATATAGCCCAAGGTATGACGACTTATGAATCATACATGAAAAAGTAACAGATATACATCACGTGCGCACGTTTTCCAAATAGTGAAAAGAGGGAAGTTATTGAAATGTTTATTGAGTTTAAAACTTGGTAAATTAAATAATTGCAGCCACTTTGTGTTGAACAAAATTTTAACAATTTAAATGTTTGGTTAATTAGTAATGAGGTAAGAAATTGCATTATATTTTATATTTGTATTTTTTTACAATTACATTCACTAGCATTGCGGCTTTCATATGTTACCTGTTCATTACATTTTATTTAAAAATTACTTTAGCAAACTGTTGCACCTGAATTGATTTTTCCCATAGTTCAAAGATGTCGCAGACCATATTTAACCAATATGATTCAATAGCCTAGCAGTCTTGTCTAAACTTAACAAAATGTAATTAAACGGTAAATATGTGTTGCCACTTGGAACTGCATATAAATATTTTATTGCACAGATGGCAACAATAAACAATAAGAACGCAAATAAATATTTTCAGTATCAAAAAAATTTTTCCAACAATCTGTCGCATGTGTCGCATGTTCTCCAAGTTGTAAGTAAATTGAAAATTTAAAATCATGGGAATGACACAAACAAAACGTACCCATGTTCTAAGGACTTTTAACATTTGGCGTTAAATATAAATCAAGATATTAATTCTTTTAATATCGATTAATACTGTAAAGAGAATTATCTATACTCACTTTATTAATGTATCCACAGAATGTCACAAATTTCAAACGGTCATCATGTCCAAGAGTCAGAAATACATAAATAATTAAATTTGTTACACTCCTATGAGCTCCATCCAATGTCAAATGCAATGCATATGTATCCTCTCTCAGTGTTCGTATATTTTTAGTGAATTTGAGTATTAAAATCCGTATAATCTTTTTGTTATGTACGCGTATATGTATGTGTTAAAGTATGTACATATATATCTAGGTATTTTTATTTAAATTTTGTTCACTTGGCTCTTCAGCTACTTGTGGATCTTTTGTTGTTTTTGGTTCGTTTACAAAAGTTCTCATCTCAATTTCTTTTATTTATTGTTAAATTCTTGTATATGGTGTATAGGGAAATTATTGTTTATAATACGTATTAGGAAACTTTTGACGTGTAGACGGTATTCAAGGGGAGATTTAAGTGTTAATTGTGTGTGTTTTTCTGGTTGTATTTTGTGTTTTGTATATTTTACGCGCGCGTTCGTTTCGTTTGGTTCTTGGTTCGTTTCACACTAATTGAAGAAAAATCATTGAAAATTTCAACAGAAGCGAAAATGTTTTTTTCTGCTGCGACGGCAACGCTGACTGCAACTGCGACGCTGCGCAGGAAAAACCCCGAAAAAACGTTCATGTTTTTAGTTATGTCTTCTCTATTTTTTTTAAACAGCAATAAGAAGGAGACATGCAAGAGACAGAGAGTGAGAGAGTCGGAGAATGGGGAGAGTGAACGCAAATGGGCAGCAATGAAAAGCTTTTTCTTTTTCACTTTTTTGTTTGTTTGCTTGGTTTTGTTATGGTTCGCGCTGAAGTTTCCAGACTGCCTTAATATAAACGTGGCGTATGCGTAATACCGGTTTTAAAAGTCCGAACGCTTGTTCTACTTGTGTGTATGACTGTGTAGAAGGAGCAGTTTAAGGGAGCGTTTTGCTAATGTTTAGCTGTTCATAGTTGCGGTTGTGCTGTGGGAAGGACTTATTTCTCGGCGCCGCATCGGGAATTCAAGTATTGTAGCTGACTGCAGTGTATGTGCACATCAAATATGTATATCTTTGACCAAAAGAATGTGGACGCCTGAAGATCATTTAGCATGATTTTTACATAGTATTAATAAGACAATTTTCTACTTCCCTATTCAGTTTATTGTCTTACAAACTAAAATAAAGGTGTAAAAATGGAAAACAAAAATTGTATTCAATAAAATTGTTAAATTGAACATTTTAATTTTGATATAAAATTAAAGTGATAGACATTTGCATTTATCTTTTCGATAAATAAGATAAAACGATTGATAATTATAATGGATGAGTCTTTAATTTTTCTCCCAAGTAATAAATCTATGTATAGATTATTAAAAAACAGCTGCAATGCGTACAATCAATATTATTTATATCTCAACCATATCCCAACACAAAAGGCATCAATCTTAAACTCAATATTAAATCTAATTGGATTTGTTTGATTTGCTAAGACTTTTGGCCAACTTTTATAAATCCGTCAGTCAGCAAATAAGGCAATAGCATTTGGGAGAAAACTTTTCAGTGCAAATTATTGGGAATACCATCTGCAAGATATATAAAAAAAACAAAACAGTAGTAAAAACTCGTAATGAATATGAGTGGCAGTCTCTTCGGCAGGTTTAACCTTCGTGACTGGCTCATTGGACCTTGAATTATAGATTAATTAGAGTCGGAAAGAGAACTGGAGCTGTAACTGTTAGTGAGGGCGCGACGATGATGTTTTAATAATAAAAACCCTTTTCAAGGACTCGCCAGGCGTCTGTCATTCACCCAAACACAAGTACACACGCTTGGTGCGTGTTTGTGGCATCTACAGGTAGCCGCAGCAACGACACCCACAATCACTGACCCGTTACCACACAAAGTTTGCTTCGATTTTCTAGCGAAATCGAAACTCTACAATGCTGGAAGCAGAGAGCAAGTTGCAGAGAGAATTTGAGACTTGAAGAGAGTGAGATTTGGGGACAGAAAGCGCAAAATGCTTTTTACGATTGCATTACGCTGAGGCTGCAATGGCACATAAAGTCTCTCGGAAAGACTTGTTTTTGAATAAACGGAATTTAGCTTACGTTTCTAAGTTTCCTTGTCGACGGCTTTCACTAAGAATTTTCCATTTTACTGCTGTTAATAATTCATGACAAATATTTAGATGCACACATAAACACTAAAAATACACACACACACACACCAACACAGCGCGTAACACAACACACAGCAACAGAGGAAGTAGAGAGATGTTATGTGCTTTTAGGCGCCCGCAGGACTTGTGGCAATCTTGACTGTCCTTTGCCAACTGAGGACACAACAGGACAAGTTTTTTAGCTTTAAAGCACATCCAAAAGGATTGCACTTGAAGCTTCCACTGCTGACCAAGTTTATACTCGGCTTGTCTTCGTGTGCTATTCGGACGCAGGCCCGATCCGTCTTCCCATGCATGTAGGCCAAAACACAAACGAGCCTCCTTTTTATTGAATTTTTGCGCACGCTTCAATTGAAGAGCTTTCAATGTGGATGGACGGTAAGGTTAGGGGTTAGGGGACAATGACAGCTTAAGCTAAAACGTACGCTTGCGGTAAATTGCAATGGCAACAGAGTTGTAAACAAATCATTAAAACCGTGGTGATACCGTGTTGTACCAATTTATGATGCGATAGCTTTAATGGGGCTCTCTTTGTATGCATGTGAGTGTATGTTTGAGGTAAGCTTTAAGCTCTTGAAAAAGCTCTCTCGCGAATGGCGACAAGTAGCACAAATAGTGACTATAATTAAACGATATATAAGTTTGAGCATAGCAAGTAACTTTCTATCTCTAAACTATTTGCAATTTGTCACTTAAACTATTTTAATTGTATTTTGCTTATAGACATGGTTCTCTTTAAAATTCAGTCTTCAAACGCATTGTACTTTTAAACTGTAACCCTTTCTGATTTGAAAGCGTCACCTTTCTAAATTAAAAAGCTATCAAAGCTCCTGCATCCCTCAACGCAATGTAAACAACACAAAGCTTTGCGCCAGCTCATGCTGCCATTGCAAATGGACATACATACATACATACATAGAAACAAAGATATCAAACTTTAAGCAGAGCAGTTGAGAGAGTTTTTCATATAACAACAATAACAACTACAAGAATGCTAGGCAGCAAAATAATTTGCATGTATTTTTGTTTGAATGACATTTTGTTTATTCTGAGAGCCGTTGCTCAGCAAGCAACTATCGCTGTTTCAATGTTCGCTGAGAGTTCGAAGCCCATTTGAGGTGGCTGATGTACATATAGGGGAAGATGCACATTGGGCTAGGGTTGATCCGAACATATGGAAAGAACTTTTGGAATTCATAGGCAGGTCAGGAAAGATACATATAATATATGGAAGAAACAATACGAAGCTGTTTAACGGATTAAACTTTAATCATGAAAGCAATTTAAAAAAAACAAATCAAAAACTCTCAAGTACTGCTATTATTATTATTACAATGTTACTATTAATCTTTTCTTATCATTTTTGTAATTATTATTTATTCTCTATTCATCAACAAATTGTTTTGTAAATTTATTTGAGCTTTTGTAAAAAAGAGACCACAGTGAAGCAAATTTTGGTTAAGTTTCTTCGCCGTCGTCTGTTTCGTCGTTTCTGCTTTGTGTCTCTGTCTCTTTGCATTTTGTAGCGCGCAGTTGCCGTTGCTCTGCTGCTGTGTTGCGTGCTTACATGTGTGTGTGTGTGTATTGTTTGTATTATTTGTTGTTCGCCAGCAACAACAGCAATAAAAGTTGTGCTCTTGTTGTTGCCAGCTGTGTGCGTTGTATACGCGCGCGTTTGAATGTGTGTGAGAGGGACAGAGAGCGAACGAGCAGCGTTTTGTGAGTTGTTGCTCTCTGTTTGCTGTATTTGTCACACAGTGGGATAGCATAGTATGAAACTGAATACTTAAAATAATTTAATAAAGCAAATTAATAAATTAACATTAAAATTATATTTAAGTGTTAGTCAAACAATCTCGTTTCATTTATATGAACATTTGATATAATTGATAACACATATTTACAGCGCAAATGAAACTACAAATCGATTTTTGGTGTTATTTAAACTAAGCAAACAATTCTGTAAAATGTCAAAGAAATTTTAAATATTTTATAAATCCAGTCTCGCGACAGAATATATATTATTTTTTAAATAGATTAAAAAATATTGTTATTATTATTTATTGGTATCCCAGAACTTATTTCAAAGTAATAGAGGCATTCTTAAGCTAAAGCTTCTTGGGCCATTTAGATTAGAAGGAATATTCATTTTATATACAATACAAAATATTTAACAACAACTTCAACTCGTCCCACTGTATGTTGTGGCCTGCTGCTATGACTGGCGCTGCCGCTGTTCTTGTTGTTGTTGTGTTGTGTTGTGTTCTACTGTAGCTGATAGATACTGAGTATCTGTGTGTTTAGTCGCTTTCGTCGCTTGAAACGTGAAACATACGACAGCCGAAAAAGAAATTAAAATTAAAATTGCAACGTTTTGTGTATTACGTCAGTCAGTCGCTTGTCGTTGTCACAATCACGGCACAATCACAACATTGACGACACACTTGACGCTGCAGTTGCAGTCGTCGTCATTGCAAGCGTCGACGTTGCAACGAACAATTTTTCGCGCCGTTTTTTCCGTTGGCTGAAAAAATAAAAGCGCGCTTCAAATTCAAGTCGAAAACGGTTTTTAAAACTTTTGCAACGTTTGCCAACTGCCTAAAAGTTCAGGTAAAATAAACAAATTTGAGATTCGAATGAAACGTTTTTGAAACATACATATGTATGTATATATGTACATAAAATAATGCAAAAACCACCCGAGAAACAACAACAACAACGCCTTGGCCAGATAAGCAACAACAATTCACTTAGAAGTAAAATTGTATATGCCATAGTGTAACTGCTTGTGTGCCTGTGTATTGTGCATGTGTTTGTGCCTTTTGTTGCTGTGGCTGATTCTAAGGTTGTTGTTGTTTTCTCAGTTCTTATTGTAGATGTTGTTGTTGGTCTATCTAACAAAGTTATTGCCTTAGCCTTTGTTGTTGTTGTTGCTTTTGTTGCTGTTGCTGCTGTCATTGGATAGAGCGGAGAGGTGGGTCGAGGTGGACAGCCGGGTATTTCTGCAAGTTTTGTGTGTGTTTTGTTAGCTTTAGAAATACTTTTTTTTGTATATTGTTTTGCACGTTGCTGTACTTTTTGTGTGCTGTTTGCTGTCGGCATCGTTGTTGTTGTTGCTATACAAATATACACACATACTTGTGTACATATTATATATATAAAATATATAAATATATGTATGTATATACATTTTATGTTAATAGACAAAATACAATTAATATTGCCAGCTAGTTTATTGTTTGCTCTCTCCACTTCGTCATTTAACAACAACCAGAACAGTTGCGCAGGCGGTACAACAACAACACAAACAACACAATCAGCAAGCAGCAACAGAAACCTACAATAACAAAATAAAAGTCTCTCGCTGCTGCTGTTGTTGTTGTTGTCGTCGTCGTTGCTGCGTCAGCGACTCTGACAACTGTTAAAGACGAACAAACAAAACTAGCGAAAACAACAAAAACAAATGAATAATACAGAACATACGACAACGACGACAGCGACAGCAGCAATGGCAATAACAAAAGCTACGCCAACAACAATAGCATAAACACCAACAACATCAACAGCAACAATAACAGCAGCAACAGCTACAACAACAACAGCGAGAACCGAAACACGCGCGCAGCGTAGATGATGATAATGAAGTTGGCAATGTTGATAATAATGATGACGACAAAAACAACATAACAACTGTATAACAGTGGGTCAAGCATAGCACATATTTTTAAAATTCCGCCTCGTGCTTAGTGCAACGCTTATGCCAAGCCTTTTTCATTCAGAGAATTGTTCGTTTTTGGCTGCTTTATTTTTATAGAATTAGAAGGAAATGACTGATACACCGAATGAAAAAAATAAATATATCAGGGAATGAAGCCGGAACCGTTAACCGAAAATAACCGTTTCAAATGTAGTACCGGAACCGGAACCGGAACCGAAATATATTATTTTTCAAGAACAGAAAACCAAAACGTTCGTACCGGTACGGTTTCGATACATTTTAAAATGTTTTTTGCTATTTTTCGTACGAACATAGTTTTACACTATAAAAAAATTTCTCGAATTATATGTAAGACTTACCATTCTAAAATGAATGCATTTGTACGTTTATACATACAAATATATTTGGTAATAAAATTAGGTTTTCCTTACATTTTACAATTTTTAAAAATTAGTTTGCTGTAACGGTATGGACCGTACGAGAACCGGAACCGAAAGAACAATACCGAAATAGAACCTTTTACCGAAATACTCGTTTCGGTACGAGCCGGAACCGAAATTCATTTCGGTTTCATTCCCTGAAATATATGCTTAATAGTAAATAATTTAATTATTGGAACTAAAAAAATGAGTAGTAAATAAAATAGTACACGCCAATCGGAATATACTACAAAGAATATATACTTTATACTAAATATTAAAAAAAGGCTGATATTTAAAATAGTAAAACAACAGTAATTCAGTCTTTTAGTCTTTCAAGCTTCTTTCTAACTTACTTATAGCGTAGAGAACTAAATTTTATATCAGCTGCGTTTCCAGAGCATGAATGGTCTTTTGCTCAACTTTAATTTATAACCAGTTAAAACATTCCGGTCCCACTGTGCGCACGTTGTTTTTGTGCCAAACTGGTGGGCCTAACGCAAGGTGCTGAAAGTGGCGGGAAAATTTGTTAAAGATTTGAGCGACAGAACCAGATACAGAGAGAGGGAGCGAGTAAGAGAGGGAGAGTCATTGTGATATATTGAGAGGAAAAGTGGCAAAAAAAGAGAGAGCGATAGAGAAAGAGAGAAGAGGCAGTACAAAGCTGAGTGGGTTGATTAGAATCAAAACAGGTAGTCGCAACAACAAAGCAGCTGAGCAGTTGCAAGAACGAACAGACAGACATCTGCTAAGGTATTGCGATACATTAAAACGATTCATTTTGCAGAATGATTATGAATGCGCTGTGAGTATTCATATTAACTCAATTGCAGTTGTTGTTATCACAGACCCAGACTTGGTAAGAAATTGTTACAATAAAAACAAAAAGTACAGTCAGTCTATGCTGTTGTTGTTGTCGAGGTTGCTGTTATTGTGGCTATAATATGAAAAGTAAACAATGTTGTCGTTGTCACGAAACTGCTCACAAAATAATAGCAAATATAACAGCAACAACAACGAAGTCGGAACCCTGTTTAATTAGGGGTCACAAATTATGCATACATACATATGTTGTTATGACAACAACAGCAGCAGCAACAACAATTGCAAACAAATATTGCCGTTGTTGTCACTTGATGTTGTTTTTGTTGCTGAAACAGCAGCAATTCCAACAACGTGAAACGGAACAGCTTAAGTGAATTGAGCAAACGTTTCTCTTGTTGTTCTGTCTGCCAACAACAACAACAGCAACAATAAATCTGGCGGGTATTGCAGTCGTTGTTGTTATCAGAGCATTAGCAACAACAGCACGGCATTGCAACATACAACAATAGCAAACTGATTGCAAATTTTGTAATTAACACAGTCTGTAACTACAAACATAACAACAACAAGCAGTGGAACGAATATGACCACCTCAACGCCCAGCAGCAGCAGCAGCAACAGCACCACCAATAATAACAACAACAGCAGTCACAGCAACAACAACGATAGCAATAATCGACATAAGAGCGAGCAAGCAACATCAGCAACAACTTTATACAGCGGCAACAGTCCAAGTGCAACAGCTGCAACAATTGCAACTATAGGATCAACAAATCGTGTCATGCAAGCGGACGAGGATTTCAACATACGGTTCGTTAATTTGGTGCGCACGCATCGTTGTCTGTACGACAAGAAAGTGCCCGAGTATCGCAACAGGTGAGTTCACACTTCTGTCACTGAATTATTGTTGGCAACGAGATTTGAATGGGAATTACATTAGATTGGTACAATCAAAGTATACTAAATAATGGTAATTTTATAAATAAATACAAAATTGAAGTGTTTTCCCACCAAAACAGCTGTGTTTTCTTTAAAAAAGTTGGCAACACTGAGAGGGAATCATTAGGAGGTGTTACAGAAAAGCAAACAACCCGAAATCCAACCAAAAAGAAGCTATCTTTACCGCGCCAAGAGAGACCTCTGTTCAAATTTTGACATGTTTATGATATAGTAGTCCGATTTTATCTAAATTCGGTTAAACAGGTACACAATCTGTGAAACATCTTAAGAAACAAAAAAAAGTTTTTAATACTTAAGATTGATTTCTGACCGATCATTTATGTTCCGACATATGTATGTCTGTTCCGGGTGTGCCACGCCTCCTTCAATGCTTTACACATTTTGTGACAAAATATAATACCATCTGCAAGGGTATAGAAATAAAGCAAGCTTGTTTTATGTAATACAACACTTAAATCTCAAAATAGTGGAGAAATTTAATAAAACTATAAATTTATTGAATATAATTGAACTATCTTTTTTTAATTAATAAAACTGCCATAAAGTAAATTTCTAATATATTTATATCTATCTGTGTGTATAAAACTTTATTGTATAAATTATACCAGTATTTATTTTTGTTTGTTTTATGTTTAATTATGTTTAATTCGAAAGTTATTAGCAGTTACTTTACTAGACTTTGCTAAACGCATTAGTTTCCTGTAATGTAACGGTGGAATGAACATAATTTAATTGTAGAATTGTAATCTGATTTCTTTATGAGTGCAAAAGTGTTGGAAATTCTAATATCAACTTTAGACGTGAAAGCTAATTGATAGATACAAGTAAAATTAGTAATTGAGTAAACAAGGGTTTTACGTTCTTTTCAATCATGTTCCCGATTTGATAAATATCTGAATCAGGTGTGCCACAGAAATATTTAGAGATTTATGTTCAAGGTGATTTCAAAATCTCTCAAACCAATTTTCTGACACAGAACTTTGAGAGATGTCATTTTTCGGACTGAGAAGAAATACTAATTATTTATTTTTTTTATATGATAAATAAACTAAGTTAATATATAACAAAATTACTAAACAAATTAAGAGTTTCTTAAATCTATCAACCAATATCTTGAGATTTGTTTCACATAAATCCTGCTTACTTTATTTTTTTTGGGATTTCGGATGGTTTGCTTGTCGGTGGCACTCCTGTATATGAGTTATATACTAGTGACTATGCATAAATACTTTATTGACTATCCTGCAATTTAATCATTTCAGAGACAATCAGGAGAAGTCTTGGGCGCTTATCTCAAAGGAGACCCGTGAAAGTGGTACGTTTATAAGTCAAGCTTCAATCATTTGAGCTAAAATATTTATGTGTCTATATTTTAAGTTATTCACTGCAAGGAGAGATGGAGGAACCTGCGAGCGTGTCTCTCACGCTATATCAAACAACAAAGTGGATCGGAGCCACAGCACAAACCCTATTACCTTACCGAGCATATGGCGTTTCTGTTGCCATTTCTAAAATCGACGAGAAACTCTTTAGAGGGCAACAACAGTTTGGCGACGCTATTTCAGTTCTCCCAGCAGCATTTACAACTCCATCAGCAGCAACAACAACATCAACAAGAACATTTGTACTGCAACAACAACGTTAACATAACCAACAACAATATAAATGCATTGGATGAATCTTTGGAGCTGAAGCAGTCAACATCGGAAAATGACGACGAGGAGACAATTGATGCTTTCGATCCTGCCATAGCTTCCACATTAGGGTTGCATCGCACAGACTCCACACACGGAGTCAATGCAATGACAGTTCCCGGTTCTCCGACACACAGCGACACGACCAGCGCCAATAGCCTACAGAATTTCATACCTGACGTACAGTTGGCAGAGTCTGGACCGGATTTGATATACAACGATGCCTCATCGACGCCGCTGCATCATCAACAACCACCCCATTCACATGTCCATGCGTTGCACAGTCACCTCCAGCAGCAGCATCAGTTGCAGCATCAACAGCAGCAGCAACAGTCGCACTTTGAACCCAGCAGCGCCAAAAGAATCAAGACGGAATGCGAGGCAACCACAACAAGCAGTGGTGTTGCATACTTTGGTGGTCTCAGCGTCACCGAGCATACGGATATGGAGTTCTTTCGCAGCATTTTACCGGATATTGCGGCATTGACACCGCAACAACGTCGCAAGTTTAAAATTGGCATTCTCGAGCTAATTGATGATGTCGTCGAGCGTTATCCGTCCCAGGAGCGTTACAATGGAGCAACTCTGGTTAATGGCAGTGGTGGTAGCAGCGGAACCACAGGTGGAGCTGCAGCTGGTAGCACAACGGGCAGGCAGCAGCGTTGCAATTCTGGAAGAGATTGGCGCAAATAAACGAAGTGGTTTATAGAAATAGTTTGATAAGCATTAAATTGATTGTTGCCGAGAGTTGTTAGACATCCAAAAGTTAAAATCAAACTCTTGAAATACCAAAAATCTAGAAATTACTCACTTCTGCTTATGTACATAAAAAAAACCTAAAAAGCCACTTGATGAACATCAAAAGCTCTGCAAAGTTTTTACAACAACTCTTAGAACAATAATAGAATTCAAATAGAATGTTGTCAATAGTTGTTAGACAGCTTTGGATGACCATTATGTAAATGAAATACCAAAAAGTTCAGCTATTTCCTTTATTGTTTATGTACATAAAGAGCAGAAATTGTGCTTTTGTTACAATATTCTTAAAAAGCTCTCCCAATTTACCGTACTTTGCAATGAACTTTAGAATGCCATAAGCTCTTTAAAGCTTGTTTAACAATCCTTGGAACAATCTGTGTTACATGTCCAAGTGTTGTGTGCTCAATGTGTTAGTTTTAGCCACTAAGTTATAGAGAACTTGTTGTTTATATAATTGTATTGTTTAGATGAAGCTTTGTAATACAAAGTAATACAAGTACATATTGAATATTGACATGGATGTTACGCTAAGTTAAGATATAGAATTGATGTACAATACTAGTTGCAGATTAAGCTAAAAAGTTAATGAAATTAGCGAGAGAAGTTCCTAAGCTCGCAAACAGTCGTGTGTCAAATAAAAAATGGATGTATGAAAATATTACATATTATTTTATTGATAACCTCGCAACTTCAACAACAATTATTCAGTGAACAGCTGAGAAAAATGCATAAGAATGCTGCTATAAATTCTGTCTAAAGCTAAATGTCGATTATTTATTTATTTGTTGTTTATAACTTTGAAGCGCCAGTCTTGGGATAGAATTTCTTAGACGGATCCTTGGCCATATCCAGCAGTGTTTGGGCGGGCTTAAAGGGGGCGCCATACAATTCAGCAAATGAATTCATTTTGTTGACCAACTTTCCAGCGCCATACAAATCCACCCAGCGGAAGGGGCCACCGGTGAATGGAGGGAATCCCAGGCCAAAAACGGCACCCACATCTCCCTCCAATGGACTGTCCAATATCTTCTCCTCCAGGCACAGCACTGCCTCATTGACAAAGCGCGACACCATGCGCAGTGTCAGATCCTCAGGTGTATTGGCTCCTTTGGACACCAGAGCATACTTTTGCTTGAAAATTTCTTGAGCATCAGTGTTGACCGGACGGTTACCCTTGCTCTGGCCATCGTACAGGAAAATGCCCTTGCCGGATTTGCGACCCAAGAAGCCAGCCAAGACTAGATCCTGCATAGCCTGTAGATTGCCGCCGCTGAAGCGATCGCCAAACGACTTGGCCAAATCCACAGCAATATGGGAACCTACATCAATGCCCACTTCGTCGGCCAATGTGGCAGCGCCTACAGGAAAACCAAACTTCTTAGTGTACTGATCCAGTTCTTTGGGATCCACGCCCTCTTGCAGCAGTCTTAACGAAAGAACATGATTAAAAATTACTCTTGAGGTAAATTATAAAACGGAACTCACCTAATGGCTTCAGAAAGAAGTGTTGCTAGAATACGCGTGGTATAGAAGCCAGGTCCATCGCCTACTGTGATCACAACCTTGCCCTGCTTGAGACCAACAGCGACAGCTTGGGCAATGGTGTCCTTGGACGTGCCAGGATGAGTGATGATCTCTAGGAGCTGCATTTTATCAACGGGCGAGAAGTAATGCATGCCCACTACTTTTTCGGGTCGCGAGCTGCCAGCAGCAATTTTAGTTATGGGAATGGCGCTGGTGTTGGTGGCAATGACGCAGTGTTCCGGCACCACAGCCTCCAGTTCCTTGATTACTCGATGCTTAATGTTAATATCCTCGAAAACAGCTTCGATTACAATGTCAGCAGTCTTGAAGTCGTTGTAGTTTAGCGTGGGCAACAGATGTGAGAGCGTCTGATCCCTTTCCAACGCCGTAATGCGTTTACGCTTAAGTGCTGTTGCCAGACCTTTTTGAACTTGGCCAATACCGCGCGCCAAGCCTGCATCGGTGGCATCTTTCATGACCACATTATAGCCTTTGTCGACAGAAACCTGCACAATGCCAGCGCCCATGAGACCAGCACCAAGCACGCCCACCGTCTTTACAGGACGCTGAGGCTTACCAAAGCGATTCTTTTTGCACTCAGTCTGGCCACGAAACAGAGCAAAGAGACCCTTTGATTCGGGAGTAGCTGACAATTCGCCAAAGCCTTTGCGTTCCGCCTCGTAGCCAGCATCGGTGCCCTTGTCAACACCGGTCCGAATCACGTCGAGAATCTGAGCAAAAATAAATATATGTAGCTAAACGGGAGCTCAGCTAAAAAATTGTTAACTCACCTTTAGGGGTGCGGGATAGAGACCACCGGAGGCTTTGAGCACTTGCTTGCGCGCTGTATCAAAGATTTTGTTCTTGACAAAGTCCGTGTCCATGACGAGCGCCTGCAGCTTGTTGGCCAGACCTGTTTTCTCGCGATTGATCTGCCCCAAGAAAAGAGCAGTAATTGAGTTTAATTTGTGGGTATGTGGGTATGTAGGTGGACAACTTACACGCAGCTTTCCGCTGGCTAAATCATTGGCTACTTGCACGGCTGTTCTCTCCAGATAGTCGATGGTGTTTTGATCTGCCGGCTGCAGACCTGGTCCGAGGGGATCAACCAGCAAGTCGACAATACCAAGACGTTTGGCACGATCGGCACGAACTT
>JAWNND010000054.1:0-11974 GCA_035043265.1 Drosophila testacea | reverse complement strand
TTCAAGACAGATTGACCAAAAATTTGACTTGTAAAGTTGCCAGTCCCAAGGGTCAACAGATTTCAAACTTGCAAAACTTTGTCAAATCTAGCCCGATTTTCGTGTGGAATGTCATTTTAGCCATGATTTTATCTACAAAATTGTTTCTACGACTTAAAATCGTTGTTTTTCAAAAATCGATTTTGTCGCATTTGTTGGAATTTTAGATGAGGGTCCTTCTTTTAACTCTCTTAAAGAAAAAATTTTGAAAAATTCAAATTTTGATATTTTATTTTAATCAAGTCCTGTCGCTCATATAAGTATAAGAAAATACTTAAAAGTTAATTCTGAGGTGTTTCACTTTCCTTTAAAACTTCAAGACAGATTGAGCAAAATTTGACTTGTAAAGTTGCCAGTCCCAAGGGTCAACAGATTTCAAACTTGCAAAACTTTGTCAAATCTAGCCCGATTTTCGTGTGGAATGTCATTTTAGCCATGATTTTATCTATTCATTGATTCTACATCTTAAAATAGTTGTTTTTCAAAAATCGACTTTGTCGTATTTGTTGGAATTTTAGATAAGGGACCTTCAGTTACACTCTCTTAAAGAAAAAATTTTGAAAATTTTAAATTTTGATATTTTATTTCAATCAAGTCCTGGTGCTCATATAAGTATAAGAAAGTACTTAAAAGTTAATTCTGAGGTGTTTCACTTTCTTGCAAAACTTCATGACAGATTGACCAAAAATTTGACTTGTAAAGTTGCCAGTCCCAAGGGTCGACAGATTTCAAACTTGCATAACTTTGTCAAATTTAACCAGATTTTCGTGTGGAATGTCATTTTAGCCATGATTTTATCTATTCATTGATTCTACATCTTAAAATAGTTGTTTTTCAAAAATCGACTTTGTTGTATTTGTTGGAATTTTAGATAAGGGACCTTCATTTACACTCTCTTAAAGAAAAAATTTTGAAAATTTTAAATATTGATATTTTATTTCAATCAAGTCCTGGTGCTCATATAAGTATAAGAAAAGTACTTTAAAGTTGATTCTGAGGTGTTTCACTTTCCTTTAAAACTTCAAGACAGATTGAGCAAAAATTTGACTTGTAAAGTTGCCAGTTCCAAGGGTCGACAGATTTCAAACTTGCATAACTTTGTCAAATTTAACCAGATTTTCGTGTGGAATAACATTTTAGCCATGATTTGATCTACAAATTGATTCTACGACTTAAAATAGTTGTTTTTCAAAAATCGATTTTGTCGCATTTGTTGGAATTTTAGATAAGGGTCCTTTTTTTACACTCTCTTAAGGAAAATATTTTGAAAATTTAAAATTTTGATATTTTATTTTAATCAAGTCCTGTTGTGCATATAAGTATAAGAAAATAGTTTAAAGTTGATTCTGAGGTGTTTCACTTTCTTGCAAAACTTAATGGCAGAGTGACCAAAAATTTGACTTGTAAAGTTGCCAGTCCCAAGAGTCGACAGATTTCAAACTTGCATAACTTTGTCAAATTTAACCAGATTTTCGTGTGGAATAACATTTTAGCCATGATTTTATCTATAAATTGATTCTACGACTTAAAATCGTTGTTTTTCAAAAATCGATTTTGTCGCATTTGTTGGAATTTTAGATAAGGTCCTTTTTTTACACTCTCTTAAAGAAAAAATTTTGAAAATTTTAAATTTTGATATTTTATTTTAATTAAGTCCTGTTGCCCATATAAGTATAAGAAAATACTTTAAAGTTGATTCTGAGGTGTTTCACTTTCTTGCAAAACTTAATGGCAGAGTGACCAAAAATTTGACTTGTAAAGTTGCCAGTCCCAAGGGTCAACAGATTTCAAACTTGCATAACTTTGTCAAACCTAGCCCGATTTTCGTGTGGAATGTCATTGTAGCCATGATTTTATCTATTCATTGATTCTACATCTTAAAATAGTTGTTTTTCAAAAATCGACTTTGTCGTATTTGTTGGAATTTTAGATAAGGGACCTTCATTTACACTCTCTTAAAGAAAAATTTTGAAGATTTTAAATTTTGATATTTTATTTCAATCAAGTCCTGTTGCTCATTTAAGTATAAGAAAGTACTTTAAAGTTGATTCTGAGGTGCTTCACTTTCCTTTAAAACTTCAAGACAGATTGAGCAAAAATTTGACTTGTAAAGTTGCCAGTTCCAAGGGTCGACAGATTTCAAACTTGCATAACTTTGTCAAATTTAACCAGATTTTCGTGTGGAATAACATTTTAGCCATGATTTGATCTACAAATTGATTCTACGACTTAAAATCGTTGTTTTTCAAAAATCGATTTTGTCGCATTTGTTGGAATTTTAGATAAGGGTCCTTTTTTTACACTTTCTTAAAGAAAAAATTTTGAAAATTTTAAATTTTGATATTTTATTTTAATCAAGTCCTGTTGCCCATATAAGTATAAGAAAATACTTTAAAGTTGATTCTGAGGTGTTTCACTTTCCTTTAAAACTTCAAGACAGATTGACCAAAAATTTGACTTGTAAAGTTGCCAGTTCCAAGGGTCGACAGATTTCAAACTTGCATAACTTTGTCAAATTTAACCAGATTTTCGTGTGGAATAACATTTTAGCCATGATTTGATCTACAAATTGATTCTACGACTTAAAATAGTTGTTTTTCAAAAATCGACTTTGTCGTATTTGTTGGAATTTTAGATAAGGGACCTTCATTTACACTCTCTTAAAGAAAAAATTTTGAAGATTTTAAATTTTGATATTTTATTTTAATCAAGTCCTGTTGTGCATATAAGTATAAGAAAATACTTTAAAGTTGATTCTGAGGTGTTTCACTTTCTTGCAAAACTTAATGGCAGAGTGACCAAAACTTTGACTTGTAAAGTTGCCAGTCCCAAGAGTCGACAGATTTCAAACTTGCATAACTTTGTCAAATTTAACCAGATTTTCGTGTGGAATAACATTTTAGCCATGATTTTATCTACAAATTAATTCTACGACTTAAAATAGTTGTTTTTCAAAAATCGATTTTGTCGCATTTGTTGGAATTTTAGATAAGGGTCCTTCTTTTACACTCTCTTACAGAAAAAATTTTAAACATGTAAAATTTTGATTTTTCATTTTTAGTCAAGTCCTGGTGCTCATATAAGTATAAGAAAGTACTTTAAAGTTGATTCTGAGGTGTTTCACTTTCCTTTAAAACTTCAAGACAGATTCAGCAAAAATTTGACTTGTAAAGTTGCCAGTCCCAAGGGTCGACAGATTTCAAACTTGCATAACTTTGTTAAATTTAACCAGATTTTCGTGTGGAATAACATTTTAGCCATGATTTTATCTATAAATTGATTATACGACTTAAAATCGTTGTTTTTCAAAAATCGATTTTGTCGCATTTGTTGGAATTTTAGATAAGGTCCTTTTTTTACACTCTCTTAAAGAAAAAATTTTGAAAATTTTAAATTTTGATATTTTATTTTAATTAAGTCCTGTTGCCCATATAAGTATAAGAAAATACTTTAAAGTTGATTCTGAGGTGTTTCACTTTCTTGCAAAACTTAATGGCAGAGTGACCAAAAATTTGACTTGTAAAGTTGCCAGTCCCAAGGGTCAACAGATTTCAAACTTGCATAACTTTGTCAAATCTAGCCCGATTTTCGTGTGGAATGTCATTTTAGCCATGATTTTATCTACAAATTGATTCTACATCTTAAAATAGTTGTTTTTCAAAAATCGACTTTGTCGTATTTGTTGGAATTTTAGATAAGGGACCTTCATTTACACTCTCTTAAAGAAAAAATTTTGAAGATTTTAAATTTTGATATTTTATTTCTATCAAGTCCTGGTGCTCATATAAGTATAAGAAAGTACTTTAAAGTTAATTCTGAGGTGTTAATGGCTGAGTGACCAAAAATTTGACTTGTAAAGTTGCCAGTCCCAAGGGTCGACAGATTTCAAACTTGCATAACTTTGTCAAATCTAGCCCGATTTTCGTGTGGAATGTCATTTTAGCCATGATTTTATCTATAAATTGATTCTACGACTTAAAATCGTTGTTTTTCAAAAATCGATTTTGTCGCATTTGGAATTTTAGATAAGGGTCCTTCATTTACACTTTCTTAATGAAAAAATTTTGAAAATGTAAAATTTTGATTTTTCATTTTTAGTCAATCCTGGTGCTCATATAAGTATAAGAAAGTACTTTAAAGTTGATTCTGAGGTGTTTCACTTTCCTTTAAAACTTCAAGACAGATTGACCAAAAATTTGACTTGTAAAGTTTCCAGTCCCAAGGGTCGACAGATTTAAAACTTGCATAGCTTTGTCAAATTTAACCAGATTTTCGTGTGGAATTACATATTAGCCATGAATTCATCTATAAATTGATTCTACAACTTTTTGATATTTTATTTTAATCAAGTCCTGTTGTGCATATAAGTATAAGAAAATACTTTAAAGTTGATTCTGAGGTGTTTCACTTTCCTTTAAAACTTCAAGACAGATTGACCAAAAATTTGACTTGTTAAGTTGCCAGTCCCAAGGGTCGACAGATTTCAAACTTGCATAACTTTGTCAAATCTAGCCCGATTTTCGTGTGGAATGTCATTTTAGCCATGATTTTATCTATAAATTGATTCTACGACTTAAAATCGTTGTTTTTCAAAAATCGATTTTGTCGCATTTGGAATTTTAGATAAGGGTCCTTCATTTACACTTTCTTAATGAAAAAATTTTGAAAATGTAAAATTTTGATTTTTCATTTTTAGTCAATCCTGGTGCTCATATAAGTATAAGAAAGTACTTTAAAGTTGATTCTGAGGTGTTTCACTTTCCTTTAAAACTTCAAGACAGATTCAGCAAAAATTTGACTTGTAAAGTTGCCAGTCCCAAGGGTCGACAGATTTCAAACTTGCATAACTTTGTTAAATTTAACCAGATTTTCGTGTGGAATAACATTTTAGCCATGATTTTATCTATAAATTGATTATACGACTTAAAATCGTTGTTTTTCAAAAATCGATTTTGTCGCATTTGTTGGAATTTTAGATAAGGTCCTTTTTTTACACTCTCTTAAAGAAAAAATTTTGAAAATTTTAAATTTTGATATTTTATTTTAATTAAGTCCTGTTGCCCATATAAGTATAAGAAAATACTTTAAAGTTGATTCTGAGGTGTTTCACTTTCTTGCAAAACTTAATGGCAGAGTGACCAAAAATTTGACTTGTAAAGTTGCCAGTCCCAAGGGTCAACAGATTTCAAACTTGCATAACTTTGTCAAATCTAGCCCGATTTTCGTGTGGAATGTCATTTTAGCCATGATTTTATCTACAAATTGATTCTACGACTTAAAATAGTTGTTTTTCAAAAATCGACTTTGTCGTATTTGTTGGAATTTTAGATAAGGGACCTTCATTTACACTCTCTTAAAGAAAAAATTTTGAAGATTTTAAATTTTGATATTTTATTTTAATCAAGTCCTGTTGTGCATATAAGTATAAGAAAATACTTTAAAGTTGATTCTGAGGTGTTTCACTTTCTTGCAAAACTTAATGGCAGAGTGACCAAAACTTTGACTTGTAAAGTTGCCAGTCCCAAGAGTCGACAGATTTCAAACTTGCATAACTTTGTCAAATTTAACCAGATTTTCGTGTGGAATAACATTTTAGCCATGATTTTATCTACAAATTAATTCTACGACTTAAAATAGTTGTTTTTCAAAAATCGATTTTGTCGCATTTGTTGGAATTTTAGATAAGGGTCCTTCTTTTACACTCTCTTAAAGAAAAAATTTTAAACATGTAAAATTTTGATTTTTCATTTTTAGTCAAGTCCTGGTGCTCATATAAGTATAAGAAAGTACTTTAAAGTTGATTCTGAGGTGTTTCACTTTCCTTTAAAACTTCAAGACAGATTCAGCAAAAATTTGACTTGTAAAGTTGCCAGTCCCAAGGGTCGACAGATTTCAAACTTGCATAACTTTGTTAAATTTAACCAGATTTTCGTGTGGAATAACATTTTAGCCATGATTTTATCTATAAATTGATTATACGACTTAAAATCGTTGTTTTTCAAAAATCGATTTTGTCGCATTTGTTGGTGTTGACGTCAGAGAGAGCTTTGATGCTTATGCTCGCGAGCGTGAGAGTAGCAGCTGACGCTAAGCTGCGCTTGAGCGCAACCGAGCTTTCCCCCGCACATGTTTAACTCCCCACACTTAGGCTAATTAGGTTTAAGTCAACAATGTAAGTCTAGTACAAATCAAGAACCCGAATTAAGCACACGCTGTGCACCCCAAATAAAAGTGAAGTTTTACAACGAAGTGAAGTGTTTTAATCTGGAAACCAAACTTCGCCACCAACGCTGGACAACCAATTCCAAACAGAACTTCTGGACAATCTGCCCCCAGCCCTAACATTTGGTCCTTCGAGCCGGATCTTATTATTATTTTGAAGAACATCGCATCCAGCGACACCGGCGGATTTTTTAAGAAGTTAAGTACTTTTTTTCCAATTTTTTACATGTCCGCATAGGGCGGCATTCCAAGTTGGTTATATTTTTCCAATCCAATCCAATCCGATACGTCCGTAAATCAAGTCCGAGTCACATAGGGTGACACACACATATATATTTGTACATACACAATATATATTTTTTCTTTGATTTACTTACATCCATATATAACCAAGTCCGATTCAAATTCACATAATAAAAAAATACATATACAGATATATATTTTCTTTCCAAACACAAAATATCCAAACTAAATATAATATAAAATATTACAAACATATATATTTAACCTAAAATATACAAACATACATATTTAACCTGAAATATACATACATATATTCAAACGGCTTTTAATCGGACCCTGACCCCGTACCATTTTGTCTCCGTCTTGTTCTCGTTTCCCGCCGTTTTTGCGCATTCTCCTTTGACTCCATAGCACATATCCATCATATTTCGCTCTTCAGCTAGCAGCGCGCTTCTCCGCATATTCCTCTTCAGCAAGCGGCGCTTTTACACACATACATTCCATACATACGAAAGCAGTCTATGCACTCAAGTTCGCGCTCTTTCATATTTCAACAGTGCATTATATTCTTCTCTCCCACAAGAGGCGCTGAGGGACCTACCAAACTTTGAGTTAGCTGATCCAAGCTTCAACAAAAGTTCCCAAATAGACGTGCTAATCGGGGCGGATATACTGCCGTCTATACTGTTGGGCGGCTCTCAAAAGAACATTTGTGGCTCTCTTCTAGGGCAAGAAACTGTTTTTGGGTGGATACTTAGTGGTCCAGTGTTAAGCTCAACACCCAAAACCTTATCTTCTTTTTCCACGCGAGTGTCCCTTAAACAAGATGTAAGTCTTGACAAACTTCTCACCAAATTCTGGGAAGTGGAGGATCTCCCTGTAAGACATTCCAATCCGTCTGACTCGTTCTGCGAGGACAATTTTACTCGCACCACTATCAGATCTGCAAATGGAAGGTACACGGTCACCTTACCATTCAAGAATCCAGATCGTATAAATTTGGGGCACTCTAGGTCAATTGCTTTGGCCCAATTTCTCAAAAATGAGCAGCGCTTAAAGAGAGACATTTCGTTGCAAGACAATTATAATTCCGTGATTCAAGAATACTTGGATCTAGGCCACATGAGGCAAGTCTCTCCCTGCGACGTTTCAAGTTGCTTTTACTTACCACATCATGCTGTGTTTAAGCCTGATAGCACGACTACGAAGGTACGTGTTGTATTCAACGCTTCCAGCCCATCGTCAAACGGCAAGAGTCTGAACGATTTATTGCATGCTGGACCCGTCCTTCAGTCCGACCTGACGATGCAGATCCTTAAGTGGAGGTTCTACGCCTATGTTTTTAATGCCGACATAACCAAAATGTATCGGCAGATTCTTGTCTCTCCTGAGCACACGCCTTTTCAAAGGATCCTTTTCCGCAATAAAGCTGGTGAGCTGTGTGACTATGAGTTGACCACAGTCACTTTCGGAGTTAATTGCGCTCCTTTTTTAGCGATCCGAGTATTGCAGCAGCTGTCCTTGGACGTGAAAGCCACACTCCCTCTCGCCAGTGAAATTCTGTCGAACGACATGTATGTTGATGACGTTTTAGCAGGTTCACACACTTGTCAACAAGCGACTACCGCAATTCGAGAGCTTAGAGAAGCTCTCACATCCGCAGGATTTCCCCTCCGCAAATGGACTGCAAACCATAAGGACCTTTTAAAGGACATCCCCAAGGATCATTTGTTGCGTGTCGATTTCCTAGAACTTGAGGAAGCTAGTGTGGCCAAGACTTTGGGAATCCGATGGCAAGCAGACAGTGATGAGTTTTTTTTCGCCCCCTCAGAGCTAATCGCCAAGGCCTCCTTCACAAAACGCGAGGTCCTGTCTCAGATAGCCAAGTTATTCGATCCTGCTGGATGGCTTGCTCCTATTATTGTAAGGGCAAAAATCTTTATGCAAGAGATATGGCTTCAGGATATAGGTTGGGATAATCCGTTACCTAAGGAGCTTGTCAGGAAATGGCGTGAATTCCTCATCAACTACCCACAATTGAAGAATATCCGAATTCCGAGATGGGTGCAATTTCAACCATGGGCGCAGTTGCAATTCCACGGGTTTTGTGATGCATCACAATTGGCCTACGGTGCAGCCATTTACGTCCGAATGGAATGGCAAGGTCGTATATCGGTCCATCTCCTTACCGCCAAGACTAGAGTGGCTCCTGTGAAGACGGTATCCTTGCCACGTTTAGAGCTGTGTGGAGCCGTCCTTCTGGCGGAGCTATCCGCAGCGCTTTTCCCACAACTTCCCACGGAGACTTTCCAGTCCTTCTTCTGGACGGACTCAACAATTGTTCTAGCTTGGCTGCGAAAACCCGCATGTAACTGGACAACGTTCGTGGCCAACCGAGTTGCTAAAATTACCCTAGCCACAGTTTCAGGTACATGGTCCCATGTGCGGTCTGAAGATAACCCGGCAGATCTAGCGAGCAGAGGGTCTTCGCCAATGGACCTTATCGATAGCGCTCTGTGGTGGCAGGGACCCGAATGGCTAAGGCTTCCCCAGGATCGGTGGCCTACACAGAGTGATCAACCTCCGGAAACCAGTGAAGAGCAGCGTCCCATCAAATGTCATCACTCTACTGCGACATCGGTGGATTTCCTCGACCGTTTTTCAAAATTCAATAAAGCGCTACGTGTTATGGCTTATGTACGACGGTTCCTTAAGCGTTCTCGAAACCCTACAGTGCACTTTGAAAGCGATCTCAGCAGTTCCGAGATAAAGGAAGTCCAGCAAATCCTTGTGGTTATCACTCAACGGTCGTTTTATTCCAAAGAGTATAGGTGTTTGCTTGACAAGCAGCAGCTCCCTAAGTCTAGTGATATCCTCAATCTTAACCCATTTATTGATAGCCATGGTGTGATGAGATGCTGTGGGCGTGCGACTGCATCAGAATCCTTGAGCTATGACGAACGTCACCCAATCATTCTTCCATATTCATGTATTTTTTCGCGACTTCTCGTCCGTTTCACACACCACATTGCCCTTCACGGGGGAAGTCAATTGATGATCCGTTTGATACGATCCAAGTATTGGATTCCAAAGCTAAGGAACTTAGTAAAGTCCATTACTAGCTCCTGCAAGGTGTGTCTTGTCCATAAGAGGAAACTCCAAACTCAACTAATGGGCACCCTACCAAAGGAGCGAATCTCCTTCTCCAGGCCTTTTACCTATACTGGCGTGGATTTCGCTGGGCCCTTCGATATCAAAAATTATACCGGTAGAGCCTGCTTAATCACCAAGGGATATGTGTGTGTATTTGTATGCTTTAGTACAAAAGCAATCCACTTGGAAGCGACATCAGACCTCACCACTGAGAAGTTTTTGGCGGCATTTTCCCGATTCGTGTCCCGACGAGGATGTCCGCAGGTCGTGCAATCCGATAACGGAAAGACTTTTGTGGGCGCTTCCAAGGTAATCGATAGAGATATTCTTGAGGAACTCAAAACGCGCGCCACGGCTGATTACAGTCAGCAAAATTTGGTGTGGCGGTTTATTCCGCCCGGAGCACCCCACATGGGGGGCCTATGGGAGGCTGGAGTAAAAAGCTTCAAATCCCTTTTTTATAAATCCTCTGTCACGCTGAAATACACATTCGAAGAGCTTTCTACCCTTCTCGCAAAGATTGAAGCGTGCCTCAATTCCAGGCCGATTTCTCCAATGTCAGAGGACCCTTCAGATTTGTTGGCCTTGACTCCAGGGCATTTTCTCATTGGGGGTCCTTTGATGGCAGTTCCTGAACCAGTGATTAAGCAAGACGCCATGTCCATCATTAATCGATGGCAGCGTCTGAAAGCACTTAATCAACAGTTCTGTTCACGGTGGAAGGACGAGTATTTAAAAGAATTGCATAAACGTAACAAGTGGCAGCAACCAACCCGAAATCTGGAAAAAGACGATATGGTGGTCGTTAAAGAGGAGAATCTTCCATCAACGGATTGGCGCCTTGGAAGAGTGCAGACAGTGTACCCGGGGGCCGATGATAAGGTTCGGGTCGTAGACGTTCTCACTACGCGAGGAGTCATCAAACGTCCTGTAGCTAAATTACTACTCCTTCCTACAGGAATCCCATTATCGAACGGATCCACCGTTTCCGAAGAGATTTAACACAATCTAATTCCACTCTAACTCATTCATATTCATTCTTTTCATCCATACTCATTTAGCTTAAGAAGAAATGGCACCGCACCCTCATGCATTGGAGAGCAGACGTTCCCGAGGAATTCAATCCTTCCGCTGCCGAGTCTGCCGGGGCATCCATCCGCTGCGGAAATGTAACCGTTTCCTGCGTCTGAGCGCAGAGAAACGGCTCCGGGCAGTACTTATCAACAAGTACTGCCCCAATTGTTTAGCGCATCAGCACTCCGGACAATCCTGTCGGAGCGGCGGTCGATGCAGAACGTGCAGGGAAAAGCACCATACCCTGCTCCATATGCACGAGAGTCGGCGCACAAGCCGGTCTCCACCCCGAAGTGTGTCTCCGCGACGTACTAGGTCCCCAGTCCAGGAGTCAGCCCCATCACTGGCTGCGTTGTTGCAGCACAAGTCGACAATCGTGATGCCCACGGCTCTAGTCTTGATAGACAATGGCGAGAAGAGGTTCGAGTGTCGCGCATTGATCGATCCGTGCACCCCCATTAGCCGGATCAATGCTTCCTTGGCCGCAGCGCTCCGCCTGGCGGCCACCAACGTTGGGACGGAGAAGGTGTGTTCGGCAACGATACGGCCTGTCGCTAACCCGGAACAGAGGCTCGAGGTGGTTCTGAAGCTCGAAGAGCAGCTGCGCTTTCGCACCCCAATCAGAGCACTGGGCGCAAATGTGCGCTCTAAGTTCACTAACGTGAACCTCGCGGATGACGGTTTTGTCACTCCGTCCACCGTGTGCGTGGTTCTCGGGGCCGATGCGTATCCTCGCATCATCCAGCCGGGCTTCTTACCAAGCCAAGATGGACTCCCAGTGGCGCAGAACACCATTTTTGGATGGGTCCTCTCCGGCTCCTGCTCTGCCTAAGGAAGGAAGTTACTCCATCCCCCCATCACCCTCTTTCTTGTCTCTCTTTTTTTTATTGCATATCCTTGCAAGGGGGGCGGAATGTTGACGTCAGAGAGAGCTTTGATGCTTATGCTCGCGAGCGTGAGAGTAGCAGCTGACGCTAAGCTGCGCTTGAGCGCAACCGAGCTTTCCCCCGCACATGTTTAACTCCCCACACTTAGGCTAATTAGGTTTAAGTCAACAATGTAAGTCTAGTACAAATCAAGAACCCGAATTAAGCACACGCTGTGCACCCCAAATAAAAGTGAAGTTTTACAACGAAGTGAAGTGTTTTAATCTGGAAACCAAACTTCGCCACCAACGCTGGACAACCAATTCCAAACAGAACTTCTGGACAATCTGCCCCCAGCCCTAACAGTTGGAATTTTA